>JAVKPL010006010.1:17500-25168 GCA_032173675.1 Gastrolobium villosum | reverse complement strand
ATTCAGTATATCACTCAAATCAACTCAAGAAAATCATCCTACCATAGGCTTGCTCAAGTTCTACTTCTCCACTGCTAATAACACATGCATGCACAAATCAAGAGGGCTTTATGCAGGGGTTGTAAATGGGGCTGAGGTAAAGGTATAGATGATATATGGAAGAAAAGGCTAAACACCCTAGAAATTTACAAAGAGAAAAAGTTAAGAACTAAACTAAGAACATAAAACAAAGATACCAAAAAGATATAAATAAACATTTTTTTTTTCCTTTTTTTTTTTTTTTTTTTTGTTTTCTTTGTTTTGTTTGTTTTTGTTTTTCTTTTTTCTTTTTTCTTTTGTTTTTTTTTTTGTAAAACCACATAGCAGAAATGAATCAGATGGTCAACCCCCACACTTAAACTTTTGTCCGTCTCGGGCAAACCCCCACACTTAAACAAAATATCACAATGAAACCAATGCTCAGTAAATCTCCAGGGTAGGAAATCAATTGGTTTTTCACTTAGGTTTGTAATGCGGCTGAAGAAATAAAGGGTAGAAAGGCTCAAAGGGGCTCACCAAGGGATAATAATATAAGGGATGACTATCTGGCTAAAGTGGGTAAAGAAAGAAAGAATGCCTCAATCATATTCATGCATGCAAGTGAAAAGTGCAGTTTCAAAAAGAACAAGAGCAAGTTCTAGAGGACAACAATCAAGAGTAGAATCACACAAGAAAGAAAGACTGGCCTACATATGAAGACCATGTCTACAGGCTCAAAAACCTCACAAGGGTATACCAAATCATGCAATCAGCAGCACAGTATCAAGTAACAAGTAACAAGTAATGCGATCCAAGAATCAAGAACCAGGCCTAAGCAGAAATTTCTATCAAACCCTGTGATTTAAGTATAATCCATGTATCACTCAATAATAACCAGAAAGAAGGGGAAAATCTACCTACGGAAGTCAAAAACTAAAAGAAAGAAAGAAAAAGAAAAATGCAAATAACAGAAAGAAAAGAAAAAAGAGGGAAGAAGACTCCCTGGACTCCCTAAGGAGGATAAACAACATCAGTGAGTAGAGCCTCTGTCTGCACAGGTTGCTTCTGGGGTCCTTCATGAACAACTTTGAGGTGATGGCCAATTATTTTGCAACTCTTCCCCATCTGCTTATCACGCAACTTTGGGGGTTTTCTTTTCTGTATGCATTTCTTCTTCTCTTGATCCTTTCTTCCAACCTTACGTAAACTTTTCTGCATACTAAAAATAGAGGAAGAAATTTTTTGTACCCATTTCATCTTGGGTCCATGAGAGTTAGGATCAAAGTCATTACTAGAATGGGGAGTCTTGCCTAACTTCACATTGAGTACAAGTTCAGAATCATTAATAGGTAGATCAGAATCCACAGGTAATGCACAATCATTAATCAATTCAGAATCAACCTTACCAACCACATCATGAATCACATTTATGCATGAAACTGAATGCTCAACTTGAACCTTAGAATGCTTCATGGAATCAAATATACTAAAATGTACAATGCTATCATCAAATTCCATGGATAGAGTCCCAGCATGCACATCTAATTTGGTCCTTGCAGTTTTCAAAAAGGGCCTCCCAAGTATGATTGGGGGCGTACTACTAGGAGACTCGCCCTCCATATCTAAAATGTAAAAGTCATCAGGAAATATCAGGTTATTTACTCTGACTAAAACATTTTCAATTAGACCAGAAGGGTGAGCATTGCTCCTTTTGGCTAACTGGATAATAACATCAGTAGCACGCAAAGGATCAAGACCAAGGGACTTGTAAACAGACTCAGGCATGACTTTAATGGGAGCACCTAAGTCTAGCATGCAATCATCAAATATAGAACTTCCTATAATGCAGGGAATAGTAAATGTTCCTAGATCTTTGCATTTCTCAGGCATGGGTTGGATGAGGGCTGATACATTGTGGCTCACGTTAACTATCTCGTCCCCCTTCAGTCGCCTCTTATTGATGCATAATTCTTTTAGGAATTTGGCATATTTTGGAATCTGCTTGAGCGTATCTAAGAGAGGAATGTTAACTTCAACCTTCCTGAATGTGTCTAGTAACTCCTTCTCTTGTGCTATTTCTGCCAATTTCCTGGAATTGATGGCTCTTTGAGGGAAGGGAAGCGGAACAGAGAACTCAGGTTCATTGTCAAGTTTTCGCTTCTCTTGCACTGTCTTATTTATTTCCAATGCTAGTTCATCCTCAATTGTAGCTTGCTGGGGCTCATGCAGTTGCTTGCCTGACCTTAGAGATATAGTACTGGCATTTGCATTCCCTTTTGGTTTTGGAACTATTTGCGGAGGAAGAAAACTGCTGGAACTTTGAGGTTGAACCTGACTCATTGATGTTGCCAACTGCCCAATCTGTGTTTGCAGGTTCTGAATTGTAGATTCAGTCTGCTGCTGAAATTGCAAGTTACTCGTCGCCATCTGTTTCACCAAATCTTCTAGTGAAGGACCGCAATTGATTTGCTGTTGGGCTAGTGGCTCCTGTTGCAAATGTTGTGGAGGTACAGCCTGCTGGAAATTTTGCCTCTGTTGATAAGGAGCAAGGCTCTGCTGGTTCAGGTTCTGATTCCAATTCAAGTGGGGATTACAGCGAGGATCGTAAGTATTAGAGAAGGGATTGTATTGCTGCTGCTGATACTGCAATTTTCCTGGAAAAACTCCTACTGCAGCTACTGTCTGGTCAACTAGAGGGATGCTATTATGAAAGGAAGGGCAGACATCCGTGGGATGAAGAGGATCATAGTAGATACCACACAAGTTGCTCATCTGTGGAGTGGGAGGCTGCACTATCTGTGTTACTGCCAATTGTCTCACCAACGAGTTTAACTCTTCAAGCTTATTTTCAATTCTTTGATTATTCATGCTTGATGATACTGTAGAAGCTGCTGAGGATCGGACTGTGGATGCTTGCACTAAGGTATGCTCAGAAAAATAGAAACACACAAAAATGGATAATTCAAAAACAATTTTTTTTTTTTAACAGAAACAGAAAACGAAAATTAAAATAAAAGAGAATTAAAAAAAAATTAAGGAGAATTAAAGAACATTAAATTTTTTTTTAAACTCTGTAACAGAAACGAAAATTAAAAAGAAAACTGAAACAGAAAAGATAATTCAAATGAAAACTGAAACTGAAACGAAAATTAAAAGACAATTCAATTTTTTTTTTTTTAGAAACAGAAACGATTTCGACCGATGCAATTTCCCCGGCAACGGCGCCAAATTTAACACGAGCTGTCGAACTCGTGCAAATTAAAAATTATTTTTTATTTAGGGTTCAGAAAATTTGCAGTAAAGTGGAAACCCTAAGTCGTCTCTCAAGGAAATTGTTTGGGTGAAAATCGTTGCTGAAAATAGAAAATAAAAGGGGGTTTTGATTTCAGTTTGAATAATTTAAAAGACAGAATATAAAATTGGGATTAAAATTCGTAATTCAAAATTAACCAACCTAAGGTTAGGGTTCCATGGATGTCCTTCATTGGATAAAAATTACCAAATTCACGGTTGATCTCAATTGAATCAGAATCCTTATTTTCAATTGAGAACAATCGGATCATCAAATCTGATGATTATCCCTTTTCCATGATCACAATCGCGAACCTCAGATCGAATATCCACAATCGCACGATATCGATCTGAGTTAGGAAAAGAAACAAATCTGGTTAAAGAATTAGAAAAATTACCAAATTCACGATTAATCCCAATTGAATCAGAATCCTTATTTCCAATTGAGGTTAATCGGATCATCAAATCTGATGATCATTCTTCACCCATAATCGCAATCGCGAACCTCAGATCGAATATCCACAATCGCACGATATTGATCTGAGTTAGGGTAAAGAAATAAATCTGGTTAGAGATTGATCGCAGATCCTCTAAACAGATCCATGGAATCCCTTCCCCTTAGGTTGATTAAAAGGGGGTTTAGCCTAGCATGACTAGGATAAACATGATTACAAATTAAATTGCATAAAAGAAAAAGAAGAAGAAGATGAAGAACGCGAAGAACGCTTCAGAGAAAAGTGTCTTGATCCTCCAAATCGAAAATTACATAATCCAAAATGTTTCCCCTCCTCTCCTACATATGCCCCTAGGGTTCAAAAACCATTTTGGGCTGGGCTTAATTCAGATCGGCCCGGCCCATTCGTCTAAAATGCAATATCAAATAATAAAATAAAACTAATTTGGCTTTGGGCCACTTAAATAATTGGGCTTTAATTTAAATTACAAGTCCAATAATGAAATAATATTCCAGCAAAAAACACGTCATCTTGAGCTCAGGTTTAGACCATCTTCCCGTCCGAATTGAGCTTCAGTAGCTGAAATAGCGATTATAGCCATTCCTGTTAGCTGCAAAACGCAACAAGAACGGAGTCAATCGGACATCTGTAGAGTGAGATATGGTGAAAATACGAAAGTAGTGTAAATCTGGAAAATTATGACGAAAATCAATTAAACACAATTAAAAACTAGAATTCTAATTTAACCCAAAATACCTTTATTTAATTCAAATAAAACCTAAAATTACCAACCAAGAGTAACAAATAAGTGTAATAAAATATGAGTTATCAGAAAACACAAGATCAAAGGTGATGAAGTTTATCCATGCTCAAAACAGAACAACAAAAGCTCTTAGAGCTCTCACAACAGTCCCAAAGATTTAGACTTTGAAGGTGTGCGAAAATGCCACCCAAGACTTGATTTTTTTTTCACAAAAGTCACCACTTTGAGCTCCCACAATCAAGGGAATGGCTCCACAACATCAACCAAGGAAACTCAGCTCAGACCTCACCAAGACAGTGGCTGAAATTCAGAAATAAAGCACTCCTCTCCCTCACCAAGATAACCCACACTCAACCAAGTGTTTAGATGGAGAGAAATGAGGGAAAAGATGAAGATTTGGTGAGTTTTCAAGCAAAGGTGGCTAAGAAGTGGAGGTGGTAGCAGTTGAGTATGTTACTCACATAGGAGGCACCAACAATTTACCCTAGGATCACGTGTCATGGCCTATTTATAGGTGGATTAAATTTAAACACATTGTATTAGCGCAAATTTCTACGCTTTACATTTTAATCCCAAACTTAGGATTCTTAAACTACTCATTTTTCTAAGATTTATCATATTTTTATTTTATCACATACAACACCTTTCCGGTACGCGCTTTTCCATAGCCAGTATCAATTCTGGCACCAGTTCTCATTATTTTTACTTGAAACTTGTTTTACAAGTCCTACATATTATTCTAGGAATATTCATGCACTTATAATTTTCCAGGATACTTCATCGGTACGCATTTATACCGAGTAGCAGAACCGGTATCTGCACTTTTCGTAGAAAAGCGACTTTCAACATTATTACTCAACTACCATAATTATTAAAGCCTCGTAATGATTGAGTTTAGGATCATGCATGCTTCAGAATCTCGTTGTTGAATTCTAAAGGCAATGAACTCTCTTAACGTGACCGTGACCCTCTTATATCTATTGTTATTTATTATACACTCTTTCAGTGGTATGTTGTTCTCTGGGTGACCATCTTCACCATATGGAAATAATAAAGGATATTGGAGAGGTATGAAAGCACAGTGAGTTTCATGAATTCTATGCAACTCACTAATAGTTTTTCTAACAATGACATCTCTTCCAAATTCAGAAGTATCAAAATCTCCAACTATTATGGCAGCTACTTCATTAGTAGTTGGAAGATTGTATGTCCTTGAATCTTTTGAGCGATTATGAAACAATCTAAGGCCAACATTTGTTGTTTGTTGATGATCTAAATAATTTTTAACCCTTCTAAAGCTCTTTGCTAGCACATTGTGTTCATCAATCATCTATTTCAAATCATGTATTTTTGAAAAATAAGAGAACATAATAGTTGAGTTAGTGACTTTAATGATGAGCATTTGGGAATGTTACTTCCCAAGTTTGTGACCGCTTCTCCCATCATAAAATTTTTCATCACAAAAATCCTTCGCATATTTTTCATTATTGCGACTGAGATTTTGGCTGTTGCAACTTGTGGCGATTTTGCTACGGAATGTGCAATTGTATTTACGCGACGAAGATTTGGGCATATTTCCATCGCAATTCTTCTCCTACCATAAATTCTATCGCTCTTCCAGCATTTTCTAATAGTGGATAATGTTTTATGATAAGTAGAGTTCCACATGGAATTGTTTTGTTACTGTAGGTTTTTGTACTTATGCATGATATCCTCTCGCATCCATAATTTCTACATGTTGATTTTTACTTTTCTTTTTCATGTTCTATTAATTGTTTTCGTGAAAATGACTTTAACCAAACGGGTCACGCCAACAATTTAAGTAAAACTACTTGAAATTGGAATCAAGCAAGGTTTAGCTATATAAAAGCAAGAGCAACTCAAAAAAAAAAAAAAAAAAAAAAAAAAAAAAAAAGAAAGAAAATGAAAGGTGGGTATTTCCTTATACACATATCCAACACCGACAAGAGAAGTGAAATTGGGGATTTTTTATGGGTTTAAGTTTTCTTATGTTGTAGGATTGTAGGAGAGAAAAAAAAGTAGAGAGAAGTTAAATGTGAGTCCCATATTTTATATTTAAAAAGAAAAGAAAAATTAATTGGCACGGAAAATGAATTTGTGTAGGAAAATGATTAACTTTCATGTAGCATGAGAGTATTATTTTCCTTTTTTTTATATACCACGTGTATTTTCACGTGAGACAATTCTGTTTGGGATAATTTCAGGATTAAGGTTTTAAATCTCTCTCAAAAATGGTACTGTGAAGGATCGAACATATAATCTCACCCCACTTGTTCAACTTCTATATACCAACTGAGCTACGATTATTTGAAAAAAGGAATTTTAATTTAAATAAATTTGTTAAAGACTTTTAACGTGCTGCTTCCTAAGGCTTGGAGATCGTTATTGGAGTTGTGTATATATTTTAAAAAAAGAAAAGGACCTCAATATTTTCACGTTACGTGTTCGTTTGCGAGATGGGTTTGATTCTAACTGGTTAAATAAATAAACGTGAGAGTCATTCATAAGAGAAGAAAAGAGACAAAGAGAGGGGCCTTCTTTCTTTGGTTAGTTTAATTATTTGCATGTGTCTGACACGTCAACGTGATTAATGAATCTTTTCCCAGAGACATATGTTTGTAATGTATGCCAACGAAAAAAGAAGGGGGGGAATAGAGGGTGAGAGCAAAACTAGGAAATTTCACATTTTCAGTCTCCTCAGACTTTATCTATATAAGCATTTTTTAGATTAACATTATTTAGGTCATGATTTTTCGGTCTCCTCAGTCTTCTTTATTTTCCCAGAATGATGTTTGTGCATGTCCTCAAGAAGGGCATATAATTAAGAATCAAAATCCAGAGCCTCCTCAGAGAGAAAAAGGAAAATAGAAATTAAATTCAGCTGGATGACTTTGCTAGGCTGACATGCATAATATATATTTCCACATCCTTATATCCCAAGTTTGGGGCTGCCAAATCGTTATCTTCTTTTTTTTGGTGTGGCTCCAAATCGTTATCTTAATTCTAAAAAGTCTTATCTTGTATGGATTAGGATACGCCAGCTTTAAATGGAGGTTTCGGGTTTGAATCATCTATAAGACCATAGCTTAAGTTAAACCCAAATTCTCTATCATTCGTATT
>JAVKPL010006010.1:0-15000 GCA_032173675.1 Gastrolobium villosum | reverse complement strand
GTTAACAACATTTTGAGTTAATATAATTAGTCCCACCTCCCAAGTTTACCTTTCGTGACCTTAATCAATGCCTGCGTTTGAAGAATAGTCTAGCTATACCTTTCAATTATCCGAATTGTATTAAAAAAAAATAACAAAAAATTAAAATTATAACCCAACTTCCATTCTCAGATGCACATAACGTGCCTTCTGATTTCTGTCAGAATTTACGATTAATGCTATCCCTGCATTTATTATTGTTATCTAATTATGTCGCTATTTAATTTTTTTTATATTCAATAACCACTGTTCTCCAAAAATATATTATAATTAACCCAATTGATTGTATTCATGAATTGTACTGTACGTCTGTACTTAATCTAATCCTTTGTGGCTGTCACTCTGATCTAACCCTCTCTCTTTTTTTGCAAGGGTATTCGGATAATTGCATATATTTGTAAAATACAACTTTTGTGAATTAAGTTAATTAATATTAAAATAATTATATAAACTAAGTGTAACATAAATATTTTATATTGTTAAAAAACAAATTGTCATTGCCCTAGTACACACTACTGTGTACATTAGGTGTACACAAGAATTCCCCTAGTGTTCATAGTCAAAGAAGGAAAAAAAAATACTCATAAAAAAAGAATTTAACAGTTGGGTAAAACAAATTCAGGGCCCACATGCATCATGGGCTAAACTAATAGGACAATCACAGGTACACCAGCACCCGACCCACTGATCGCTCCTAATTAATTGGATTCAAGTTGTCCTTTCCTTCACACTTTGTTCGGGCCCCAACTTTTGCCCCATTTTTATGCATATCTATGTTATCTTTTTCAGTCACTATTCAGTAGTTACAAACTTACAATTGATTGATATCAACCACATCATGTGACTTGGGACTCACATAGGCAGCAAAAACAAACCGTGAAGAATTTACTTTACATATTATAACGAAAAAAATAAAAATAAAAATAGAATCAGAATCGTGGGTTTAATGACTTTAATCTTTTCTCCCAAAGGTTAGTTTTGGCACAATCAGAATCGCGGTTTTTCGAGGAGTAAAGTTCATTTTGAGTCACTAATAAAAATCATAGTCCCCACTTTCCTTTCCTATAAAAAAAAAGTCAATTTTTGTTTCCTATATAATTCCCGTTCTTTAAAAATATGATCTCTCATAAATTCAATAAAGATCCAATTTAGTCTCTAAAAAATAATTAATATGGATATATTTTTTTGTAAAGAATGAAAGTGGAACCGTATTTTTTTATTAGGGACCAAAAGGAATTTTACTCCTTTTTTAAGTTTCTACACGTTTGCAAATTGATCATGGTTTATTAAATAATATTATTTGTAAATGAACTTATTTTAAAATAAAGAAAATAAATATATATTTATCTGTGAATTTCAATTAAATAGTATGACAGCTTCAATTTATTAAAATCTAAAAACAAATACACTCTTACTTTCCATGTTAAAAGGCATTCTTATTTTTAACCCAAAAAAAAAAGGCATTCTTATTGATGAAATCAATATTGTTAAAACCGGCTCGTTATTGACCCGATCAAGGTACTGGGTGTTTAATCAGTGAGTCGTTAGTTTAACCACATAACACTTAAGTATATGTAAATTAATTTATAATTTATATTAAAAAATCATAAATATATTTAAATATACTTAAATAATTGTAAAAAAATAATACTAATTTCAAATATTTTAATATGGAAAACAATAAATTACACATAATTGTCCAATAAAAGATCAATCAAACATACAATACTTATGATACTGGTGCTTCAGGTCTAGTAAACGATATATATGTCTATAAATCAAATCAAAACTCCATGCATATTGTATAACCAAGATAATATTAGTGTTGTAGGTACATAACCTATATAAGTCAATAAGCAATAGATCACTCAAATATATCAAAAGAAAACAAATCATTTGTGTTTGAGATTAAAAAAATGCATCAATTAATGAGAACAATTTTTTTTTTATGAACTGAGCCGGTCACTGATTGAACTGACCGGATCACCTGTTTTCTACAAAAATCGGCTGGGTCGTATTGATTCCATTACATGGCTAATCCAATATAAAAATCGGATCGATTATATGATAGATTTATCAATTTTTGGATCGACCCACTCAGATCGATATGATTTTATAATATTGGTTGAAACATTCAACATCTTTTTACCAACCCAAAAAAATGGCCGGATTTTTTTTTTTGTCGTAAACACAATTAGGTTTGAAATTTTAAAATATTAATGCTAGATATACATAACATAAAAACTTAAAATGTCATCAATCTTTTTTTTTTTTTTTTTGATAAACAAAGTCATCAATCTTTTATTATCAATTATTTTCAATTTTTTTTTTTAAATACTTATTTAATATTATAGTATTCTTCTTTGTAAACTTAAAGTGTTTAATAATTGTATAATATTATTTTGATGTAATATAAAAATATCTAGTTAACGTTACTAAGATTGATAACAATGTGGATGATGATATAAAAATTAAACCATTTTTTCCGCGGTTAGTTATCTAAAATTGATAACAATGTTAATAATGATATATAAAAAATTGTTAGATTTTTTTTAGTAGGATTATATGATAATTTTTTTTTTATAAACTTACAAACTATATATATTTGACCGATAACTCTCTATTCAAGAATGTCTTATCGATAAAATATAATATAATTTATAAATAAAAAAATTATAATTATAATGTTTCCCTTTTTTATAATTTTTGCTCGTTTGCTTCTGACTCTAGTATGTCAGACCATTTTAACACACACATAGCTATCTCAGTTGTAGTACTGTAAATGTAGTGAACAATAGAACCCATAAGATTTTCAAAGCCGTGTCCTACCAAGCTATGAAAAACAATATATTGCATTACATAAAATGTAAATTATGATTATTTTATTTCCTTCGTGTGTTAACTTAGTTAGAATATCTCTCATCATTGTTAGAAATCAAAAGTAAAATAATAACACAGATGTAAGATGTTTAATTACATTTAAAAAAAGAAATTAAAATATAAATTATAAGATATTGAGTTATTACTTTATTAAAAAATAACAATTATTATATTGTAAAAAATTAATAAAATATTTTTACTAAAAAAATGAGTCGGGCACAGAAGCTTAAAGGTTATGCCTTCTAAAATAAATTTGTGACCTAATTTCTAACACTACAAGAAAAGTCGCATTTCACCACGGCAATTTAGTAATGGATAAAGTACGTTGCAATCCGTAGTGTAAGTCACAGTACGTTGCATCTTGTTATGCGTTAACTGGTTTGCATTTTGTAACTTTTCTATTCAACACTGCTGCTACTTCATTTCTATTTCTTTGCAGTCTTACGCCCACTGATTTGTAAGGTATCAATTTCAAAATCAATCTTTTCATTCTTGGTCGATTACCTTCATATTGCATCTCAACCGCATGGCTCTTTCGATTCATTTATTCCATAATCATATCTCAAATGCATCTTTATTTCACATTTGCATTTCTTTACCACTATTTCACATCTCAACCATTTGTTCATTTCTTCTATCCATTCAATACCAATTCACTTTGTGAATAAGTGAATCCTTATGCTTTGGGTTTGTGATGAAATTTGTATATTAGTGATTGATATTTGAATTTTGTTATAGTACTTATTTTATTGATTTGTTTTAATCTCTGAGCTTCGTTAGTGTTTAGATGATTGAGTATAAGCTGTTTGATGATTTGTCTCTTCCAAGTTTTTGTTTTCATCTCATAGTTACTGTTCGTCCAATTTATTGGTTCTGTGCCGAGATTAATAGTCACACATGAACTTTTATGAAAAAAAAGAAATGTGCCGAGAAACATTCCCAAAGGTGTGTTCCTATTACCACTCACTCTGCTTGTCATTGTGGTGCTCCTTCCTCTAATCATAAAGTTAAATCAATCATCTTCTAAGATATATGCCAGCAGTTTGGAAACCACAGAAATAGGAGATGCAACATATTCTCTGGAAACTGGGTTCCTTATCCCAAAGGACCTTACTATGATAATGAAACCTGCCCTTTCATATCTGACAAGCAAAACTATTTCATTCATGGTAAACCTGACAGAGACTTCCTCAAATGGAGATGGAAACCTGATGAATGTGAACTTCCGCTATTTGATGCATCTCAATGGCCTTTGTTGGGGACTCAGTTGGGAGAAGTCAGATGGAATCATTGTTGTGCCTTTTAAACAGTGTAAGTAAATTCATCAATGATACCTTTTCTTTTCTTTTTTACTTTTTTGGGTTTATATGTACAATCGAGTTAAAAAATCTCTACCTTAACTGCATCCCCCATCTTAGTTGGGATTGAAATGTTTTGTTCTCTAACTTCATGATAATTCAATTAAAAAAAAATAATTGGTAATAGTGTCTCTTTTAATTGTCATTTTTAGTAGGTCATTCATATTTAATTGAAAAGATTAAAAAAAGAGAGAGAAGATTCAAATTTGGTATATAATTATTTATTATATTTTATTTGGTACGTAGTTTTTCAATTCTATTTTATTAATTTTGGTATACAAGAAAAAAGGAATATAAATGGCTGTATCAAGCTCCATCTCTATGCCCAAGAATCCAGAGAACCACTTTCTATCATGTCATTACTTCAATCACTTTCATAATTGCCATTGCCCAAAAGGGCACATTTAAAAGTGAAAAGTATTTACAATATCAAGTATTGTCAATATTTATGAACTTTGTCCTTCATGTGGAAGGAAGGTATTTCATTGATCATGATATATATATATATATATATATATATATATATATATATATATATATATATATCTTTTTACTCAATATAGTTACTCATTTTTTTTAATGCAATGGTGCTGAACTTGTCACGTTTTTTCAGGTGACAAAGTGGATCATGTTTCCTTTTTTAATCTCTTGTTCTATTTCATGTTGCAGAGATTATAACTGGTTTGTAATACTCTTTACTGTTATTTAAAATAACGGTTCCAACTAAAAGTGGGTTATATCTATTATTATTTTTATAAGGGTTCATCGACATTGATCAAAGTTGCGCACATGAAACTATAGGTTGTTAGGCCCATGTTTTATGCAAAATTCATTGTTAAGTTTCTAATAGCAACTTAACATTTAATGGAGCAATGTTAGCTTGTGTTGGCAATGCAAAGAAGCTCATTCCCTCCATCAAAGGTAAATCTTGTATCTTTTATAAGTTCTAACCATTGAGTGAAGTGTGTTACCATTGGTTTTCTAATGCTGTCAGCTGTGAAATAAGATATGTATGTTTTTGGTTTGAAATGTAGTTGTTGTTAAGCATTGTTGTAGTGTGCTTGAACCTCATTGCTTAATTGGTATATATGACTTAGCTAACCTATTATGACATCTTGATACTAAGCTCTGAATTCATTTTTCTAATTAAAGACGGAATGATTGATGAACTGGATTTTCTTCTTACAATGGTGACATGATTTGGTAGAGTTATAAATCCAATAATGACAAGATTGTGCATCTCAAACCTCAGTCTTCTTCAAAAGACATCAAACTATCAAAAAGATCTAAATTTGCTGATCTAAACCCTGAGTCTCAAGCCAAAGAAACCAAAGTATCAACACTTCCAAAGTGGGGTGGTGCTTGTGAAGAATGTGGTAAACACTTACAAGATGAGCGTAATCACTTCTGCTCCATTAAATGCAAGGTAACAACATGCTCTAATTAAATGTGAAGTTTATTGTTTACTTAACATTTAAATAGCAAAATTCATTGTTAATTAAATATATGGCACAATTTAACATCAACATATGGTTTATTGTCAAAGTATGTCAATTTATTGCCAGCATATAGCTTATTAAGCTCTTGATAGCATATGGTTTATTAAGTTTCTAATAGCAACGGGCTTGTTAAGTTTTGAAAACGTGCAGTGAAAAAAAAACAAGTGAATTTTAACTACCCAGTTTGTGTATTTCATTGTCTTTAGCCTCTGTTGCTCTGTTCTAATATGGTAATGGTCTCGTGCAGATAATTAGTTCAGAAAGAGGCAAAAGTACAAGAATTCGGGACAAGCCATGTTGGAGAAGCTATGAGGACAATATAGTGGTAATAATTCTGGAACTTCACAAGATGTGCAACAACAAATTAATGGTAATCATCTTGATGCCCATTTAACAAATACCAATACAACTACTTAATTCAATGATGATGACTTAGATTCCTTAAGTCGAAGTGAAACTCAATCCCAAAAGTATTATTAACTGCTAGAAAATTTTACATTGGAAGATTTAAAGCTGGAAGCAAGATTTGAATCTAATCTATTCAAAGGACCCAGAGGTGAATTTCATAAAAGAGTATACAAAATATTGATAAAATTAGTACTAGAAAAATTTATAACCTAGCTTTTACTTTTTCTCTCTTAATTGTATATGGGTTAAGGTCTGATAAAATTTTATTGCAGTCAGTTAGTCCCCACTATTACATTTTCATATTTTTCAGAAATGGCTTACAATTTGCATCAGCAAAGTTTCATTAATACCATAGCATTTGTTCCTTACTGCAGAAACCTTCTAGGTGAAGACTTGGGTCCATTAAATACCAAAGAATTTGAGCGGCAACTGGATTCATCTCTCAAGCAAGTGAGGTCCACAACTGGATTCATATCTTATTTTATTTAAATATTTGGTGGCATTTTAACATATCTTTATTGTGATTTTTCTGTTTTCATACAGATGTGATTGGTAACAAGCCTTTTTAAAGGGCAAGGATATATACAAGAGCAATTCTTGGAAGACTGATTTAAAAAATATATTATCACATGTTGCTTAGTAGAACAATTAAGTTAATATTTTCTATAGATATCTCATATGATAATGACGAATTTCTAATTTTAGCTTTATTTGGAAATGTGGAAAACTTTATTGGTTTATATCGACTTTATTATTCCATTATCTCCTTTATTATTTGCATTTTATAAGATTTGGGGAATTTATGATATTTGTTTTTTTTTTTTTTTAAAAAATCTTATAATTAGCCACGGTTATACTGTGGCCATTTAAAATTTTGGTTATTGAGATCAAAATAGCTTAGCCACGAATTAAAGGTAGCTAACAAAAAGAAACAGTGGCTAAATAAATGTTACCACACTCATTTAGACCGTGGCTAACTGAAAGAAATACTGTGGTTAAAATAATGCAACGCCACCTTTAGCCACGGTTGTACAAACTGTGGACAGTTCATTTAGCCACGGTTTTCCTAATAGTTTGCCACGATTTTTGTCATGGCTAAAAGCCATTTTTCTTGTAGTGTAAAAAGACCTTTTAATAAGCTTAAATCTGAACTATTTTTAAAATGAATCAAGCCAAAAGTAGGTCGGGCTATAGGCACGTGATAATTGGTTTGGCTCATTTATATCTCTACTAAGGAGAAAACACTCAAGGTAGATGTTCCCCCAAATCCTAGTGTTTACATTTTATTATCTAATATAAATTATCTTTAAACAAATCCAAGCATGTAAATAAACTTATAAAGGGTTATTCTAACTACTTAATCGGTGGTCTCGAATTTCGAATCATAGGTGTGTAATTGTGTTAAAAATTTGTTAAGAAAAATCTTCACGCAATATGACATTCCATTCATATTTCCGTAGGAAAAAAATATAAAGAAAAATCCTCCGCTATCAATTTAAAACTCCAATTCGCATGTTCTTCTCGAAAACCCACGATAATATTATGCTGTTAGATTAAGTGTTTGTTTAGATCCTCTCTTTTTTAAGTTATAAGTTACTTGTAAGTAGAAGATAAACCAAATAGGTTTTGAGAAAAATTCTTATAATGAAAAACTCTTTTTTTATAATGAAGAATATAGGGAAAAAAAATAAATAATACAATTTAATTAAAAAAATTCGCATTTAATGCTGTTTTGGTGATATTTTCGGATCTGATGCTGCATGTGACGCCCCTTTTGGGCGTCACATGTGACGCCTCAATTGGGCGTCTTCCCCTTCATGGGAGACGCCCCATTGAGGCGTCACATGCTGCAACCTATTTATTCTCCCACCCCCTCCATTCAATTCACACCTCTTCTCTCACTGTTCTTGATCTCTTCTTCACCCAAATTCTTTTATCTTTAATTTTGTATTTGAATTTTAGTTGTTATTATATTTAAATATGAGCTCAAATTCTGATTCTGTTCGTGTTGTGTTATATTACAATGGTAAGATGGTTGAAGGTCGACGAGGTGTCATATTTGAAGGTGAAAAAAGGCCGACACGTATCCAACGCAACGCAAGCATTAGCGAACTGCATGAGAGAATTCGGCAGAAGTTAAGTCTTCAAGACAACCAATGTATCACTCAGATCACGACAAGGGTATGGCAAGGTGATAGATACATTAGTTGGAAAGTTGTTGACGATGAAGACGTGGAGATGACAATGGAAGAATTTTTCAAGCAATCAAGGATAGATTTTCTGGAGTTGTATGTCGACATCGCTGCAACCGAGAATTTTCCCTTACCGGTGAGGTCAATTGATTTAAATTCTCCCCGTCTTCCAGCTTCGCCTGCCACTCATGCGTCTTCAGTTGGTAACTTTTCTGAGGGAGATGAAAATGATCTGACTTGGGTAATGCATGATGAAGATGACGACGATGACGATGAAAATATGGCAATGGAAGAACGTCTTTTGGCGGATGATGCAAGTGCTTCAGAAGGAGATGAACCTCGTGAAATGGCTGCGTCTCATATCCCAATATTCCATGAACCAGTCGCCGCGCAAATGCCGCAGTTGAATGACGTTGCGTCTGCCCCGTTAGGTATTCCCCATGAAGGTGATTGAAATTAATTATAAATAGCTGAATATAATATTGGTTTAATACCTGAATTTAGAAGTTTGTTTTAAAAACCTATAATCCGCAGTTGCAGGTGACGAAGCTGTTATTCCTTTTTGGGAATGAATTCCGCATTATTCGTACATTGATTGGAGTTATCGGAGCGAACAAGAATCATGCACTTATGGTACGGTTTCAGGATCGGGTTCAATTCAAGCTCCGTGGCAACTGGGTGATGCGTTATTTGTCAATCAAGAATTTCCAACAAAAAAAGATGTCCAAATGGCACTTAAGCACCACCTCATTAGGGAACATCAAGAAGCAATCGTAATTGAGAGCACGCCTGCAAAGTTGACCATGAAATGTTGTACGTATAATCAAGGTTGCCCGTGGCGCGTCAGGGCGATCAAACCGGTGTTCGGTGTAAATTGGAAGATTACGAGATGGGGTGGAAAACACAATTGTTTGAATGAGCACATCTCTCAAGGACATAGACAGCTAGATGCGGACGTAATTGCAGAACTCGTCATAGGTATGTTTTCATTTATTTCACTAACATTTCAACGTTTACGTATTGATTAAATTGAGTCTACGTCATCTTCATCGCAGGGATGATTAAGGAAGAACCATCTGTGTCAATCTCTTTGGTGCAAGAAAGGATAACGGCTAAATATGGCTTTAAAGTTTCTTACAGAAAGGCGTGGTATGCGAAGCAGAAAGTGATGGCAATTTTGTACGGTGATTGGGAGGAATCGTATGCTTTTCTACCAAGGTGGTGCGAATACATGCTTCGCTTTTCTCCAGGTTCATTTTATCATATACAAACAAATGATCTTTATGCCGAGCAGAGCTTAGTTAGTGGAAATAAAGTTTTTCACCGTATATTTTGAACGATTAGACAGTGTCGTGAGGCGTTCAGATTTGCTAAACCTGTTATTCAAATTGATGGAACACATTTATATGGAAAGTACAAAGGAAAATTATTGGTGGCCACAGCCCAAGATGGCAACGATGAATGTTTACCAATCGCTTTTGCCATTGTTGAAGGTGAAACCTTGGAAGCATGGGATTATTTTCTTGTTAATATTCGTGCTCATGTTACTACCATGTCAAATATATGTTTGATATCCGATCGACACCGAAGCATAATATTTGCTGTGGAAAATAACCCTAATTGGCAGCCGCCAAATGCATATCACGTCTTCTTTATTCGTCATATTGCAAGCAATTTCAATCAAAAGTTTCGGAATGAAGGTTTGAAACGGATGTTAAAGAATTTAGGTATACTCATTGAGAGAATGCGTAATTATTTATTTCCGTTATGATTGATAATTTATGTTTAATTCAATCATGTCCAATGTGTGCAGGTTATACTCCCGCCGTGGTTGATTTTGAGAGGAATCTTGCAAGTTTCCGTGAAAGTAGTCCTCAAATTGCTGCGTGGATTGACGCAATCCCTAAGGAAAAGTGGTCGCGTGCCTACGATATTGAAGGACGGAGGTACGGTCATATGACAACGAATTTGGCTGAATCTGTCAACAGGGTTTTGAAGGGGGCCAGAAATATGCCCATAACCACATTGGTAAAGCACACATATAGCAGATTGGTCCATTATTTTGTTGAGAGAGGTACAAAGATGACGTACATAGATGACGTCTTCTTGACTAAAAACTTGGTTGAGGCTTATTCTTTTCCATGGGAGCCAATCGGAAACGAGGAGGCAATACCGCAGTTAAGTGGTCCAAATATTATTCCTGACAAAAATATGTTGCGTGCAAAAGGTCGTCCAAAGTCAACTCGCATCCACAACGAGATGGACGAAGTCGAGACAAGTCAAAGCCGTATCAGGTGTGGTATTTGCAAAGAGCGCGGCCATAATCGTCGAGGATGTCCAGATCGTGGGAGGAACGACTGAAAGTCTTAGTAATTGTATTTTCTACTTGTTTATTTTATGTCTTAAATTGTAATGTAAGCTATGTTAGACCATTTCCTTTACGTATGTATGATTTTAATATTGTAGTAACTTTTCGCGTGAATTAGTTAGTCTTGTAAACCCTATTAACAAATGGTCTTGCTTAGATACGGTCGCATAAATATAACTCCAATTACGATCAACAAAACACACATAATAAATGAGGCGTAATAGTCAAAATAATATAACAATGTACAGTGTACAGTCCATAAAATAACAATCTGAGGAAGTCTAAACTAATAAAAAATAACAAAATAACTACGACCACGGTGGCCATGGCCTATGTCGTGCATCTCTATCTGGTAGTATACGTCTGTCCCAGACTGGGTCCCCCTGCGGTACATGTGCCTGAACCTGTGGTGGTGGAGTGTGGAAGTCATCCATCGCCGCTTGCATAAAATCATCTGCTGGTCCGTGTCCACTGGGTCCTGCACTGTCATGGCTCTCTGTCGTAAGGCCTACTGATCGATACAACTCCAATGTCTCCTCCTTAGTCCACTGCGGGAAATCGGCATCAAGTCCCTGTGAATACTGCTGGAAATCAGGCTGCGAGGATGCCTGATCGCCCCCGGCCATAGCCATCGGACTAGCCTGGAAAACTGGCTCCTGTGATTCCATGTATGGGTGCTCAGAGGCCACCTGACTAGGGCCTGCCTCATACTGCGATCCGGGATGATAAATCGGCTGTGACCCGTAAGTAGTCCCAATGACTGGAGGTCTGAACCATCCCTGAGTCTCAACCACTGGTCTCAGTGCAATAATCGGGACATGCTCAGCAGCAACTCGCTCACGTGTACGTCCTAATCCTCGACCCTCAACTCGGTTACGAGGAACATCCAAAGACAACTGCGGATCTGGCTGTGTCTGTACGGCTGGTGCCTCAGGTCCAGGCTCATCAACTCGTGCATTCTCACGAAATATACCAATAAGCTTGCCAATCTCAGCATGAATAAACTCAATGCCGACTCGAGAAAACTCCTCCGCAGATGATGCATGATACAACATCTCTAGCCCATCAATCTGTAATACAAAATGTGTTAGTCATGTCATAAGTGGTGTTTAAATATAAATGTGTGCTAAAATTTTAGATCTCACCATCCGTCCTAACTTTGCTGCCCTACGTGAGATGTATCTCTTTCCCCTCCCTCTGTACCACTCCATGTATGCATAATTAGGTGACATCAACCCAAATAATGGAGGAGGCACAACAATATGATTTGTCCTGGCCTGCCATCTCGCTATATGTCCACTAAGTTTTCGCCTCCAATTCTCTTCAACCTTCCCCCGTAGAGTATGATCGTGTATTCCTCTCAACTTTCTGCTAGCATCGGGGATGGGTTGATCCAATCCAAACTGCCGCAAGCATCTATCTGGCTGACATGCCTCAACAGTGTGGAAGTAAATAATGGGAGTAATGGCAAGCCAGAGATACTTCTCATGTTCCGTAACGTCCAGCCACTCATAGTCAATATATGGTAGCCAAACCACCTAAACATAAAATGAAATTTGAATTTAATGAGTTTGAAATAATTATACATGCATGATAAAATAACAACACAATAAGTATAGACCACCTTACCTCATCTCTACTGAGTGAATCCAAGGTAGCCCGATAATGAGTCAGCTCATGAGGTTTAAATCTTGCCATTGCATTAAACCTGTCATCAGAAACATACATCAGCAATCATAATGAAAAAGTATACATATAGTTTAACTATGCATACCGGCAGCCATAATGCGTGCCCGGCTCTGGATGAGGAGGAAGCGGCGGAGCAATGGGTGGGAATCGTATCCATGCCCAGATTTGAAGGAGAACATGGCAACCGCCCATGTCAGTACGCTCGGCATATGTCAATTCACACAAATTCCTGAACATGTGTGACAGAACCGCAGATCCCCAGCTATATCGGCCGATATCATCAAATCCTCCCCCAAGCAGCGGGACTAGCCGACAACCAAAATTGCTGCCTCCAGACTTGTCCGCCAACAGCCAAGTACCCAGCATCCTGGCGATATGCGCCTTTGTAAAGTATATCTCGGCAGCATGATTACCTTCATGATCAGTCCACCGGGTATATGACCGATCTAAGTATGATATTCGCAAGTCGCCAGAATTATGGAACTCATTTGGCTGTGGCACAACGCCAAATACCGCCCCACAAACAGCGGGCCAATTCTCAGAATTGGATCCCATGACGACTTCCCCGTCAGTAGGCAACCCCAAGATGCCCGCCACATCTTGCAAGGTGATCGTCATCTCACCTTGAGTCATATGAAAAGTGTGTGTCTCTGGTCTCCACCTCTCGACCAGAGCACTAATCAAAGGGGCATCAATCTGTGATAAATTATGCAATTACAGCATTATGCAATTAGAGCGTGTTAACGAATGATATTGAATAATAACATAAATACAAAGCAATGTAAAATGCATACCTGAATGTGGCGCATCCGGGCGACATGTATGAATCCCGCCTGCGTCAAGTAATCCGCGACGACCTCTGGGATAGCGCCTGTAGGTGGCCTCCCAGACGGCTTCCCACGCCTCGTCTTTATTCTTCGTACATGCTCGGTATTCCACACCCGCTGTGAAATATGACCCTTTTGCGTCCTCTTACGTAGGACCTCCCATCTGTATGGCCCAGGTATTATATACATGCTTGGATCGGTGGGCTCTACATCCGAAGCAGAACCAGATGATGATGATGATGACTCAGCCATTAGCCTAAACTATATAATATAAAATAACATTTAAATTAATCACATTTAATGGCCCATTTTATTTACAATTTATTTAAGCGATGAAATACTTTGTTATCAGATATTTTAAGCATATGCGTCATTTTTATTACCACTATTGAAAAGAGTTAAATAATGTTAATACATGGTACAATCGTTTATTTGTAATTAAATAATTAAAAAACATTGGACAAGATTAATATAATTCTTACAGAATACTTACTACTATTTTCTATGTCACTAATTACTACGCTAAATCGTAATGCATAATTAAATATTAATAATAATAACTACGTAAAATCGTAACGCATAATTAAATATTAATAATAATAACTACGTAAAATCGTAATGCATAACTAAATATTAATAATAATAACTACGTAACATAATTAAATATTAATAATAATAACAACATTAATGGCATTGCATAAAGTTTCTAATTGACTATCCTAATGTTCTCAGTCTCTAATATACGATCAATCCTAACATGCAATACTAACTACCACCGTAATTTAAACATATAGATAAGAGGTATTAGGACCTTACCTCTAAGTCGGCAGAGCTTCGTTAGGAATCGTCGGTAGAGAGAGAGAGGTTAGAGAGATGTGAATGAGTGGGGATTATGAAAGGGACATGGGGTATAAATAGGTTGCTGCATGTGACGCCCAAAAACATGTGACGCCTCAATGGGGCGTCTCCCATGAAGGGGAAGACGCCCAATTGAGGCGTCACATGCAGCATCATATCCGAAAATATAACCAAAACAACATTAAATGCGATTTTTTTTTATTAAATTGTATTATTTAAATTTTTTTGCCGAAGAATAAAGCTAAAAGTCAATAGCTCCTAGGGGAAGTTTTTTTTAAACTCTTATCAACTTTTCTTAAATTATGTATTTTTTTAAATGGAAAGCTATAGATATAGAAAAAGAGTTTTCTTGAAATATGTGATTTTAAATAAGTTTTAAGCTAAAAAAAATTATGTAATCAGCAAACAACATTTAACTTTCTTTTTAATTCTTTATTTTTTTTTAATTTTAACTTATAAGTAATTTCTAACTTAAAAAAGAAGAAGATCCAAACACGCTATAATCAAAATAAAAATTTTCAAACACCTAGGTTAAAAATCGGCACTAAAATTTCTAGCTCCTAATAAAGAATCCAAAAGTTTGGCTCCTAATTTTTTGTTGTTGCCTTTAAAACCAAGAGTAAAGAAAATAAGTTAATTTGGAAAGGGACAATTCTCTTTCTCCCCTACCTCCCCACCCTTTACCCCATACGGAAGAAGCTAAAAGTGGAGAGATATCTTTTGAAATAATTACACACATTCAATTGGCACCTCAGCTTTGAAAGGCAATAGCAGCTTCCTTGTTTGCATCCAAAGTCAGTATAATGCCAATTAACACAATAGTGATTCCAAAGAATGCCAACCCATGGCATGGCCTTTTTGATTGATTCCCTCCTTATCAAT
>JAVKPL010006009.1:0-25282 GCA_032173675.1 Gastrolobium villosum | reverse complement strand
ACTTAATGTGATGTTGTTTATGAACATGGACAAAGACAACACACCCAAACACTCACGGTTGAAGACTCTGCATAATGGGAATAAAAGGAAAGAAGGAAGTCATGGGATCAGGACGAAGTATTGCTAAGGACCCGTGAAGGTAAGCGGTTAATAAAAAATGTTGCAACACGACTTCTCCCCAATAAGAACTAGGAATAGCTAGATGTTTGGAAAGGAGCTGCCCCCTTAGCAACTTCAATGAGGTGACGATTTTTATTTCAGCAACCCTATTTTATTGAGGGGTATCAACACATGTGAGCTCATGAATCATACCTTTATCTTAAATGAATTGCGCCTAATATTGGTTGACATACTAAGTACCATTATTAGATCTTAATCTTTGAAAAAATTTAACCAAACTAAGTTTCGACCATGTGATAAAATCAGATAAATCTCTCTGGTACTTCAGACTTGCTTTATTAAGAATATCCATGTCACCCGAGGATAATTATCAATAAAAGAAACAAACCACTTTACACCTAAAATACTATGCACTTTTGACAGGCCCCAAACATCGGAATGAATAAAAGAAAAAGGTTCAATACTTTTGATAGCACTAGAAGGAGGATACTCGATGGTGTTTTGTAAATTCACAAATATTGCAATGACATGTCTCACTTACTGATTTATAAATAGAGAATGAAACATTGACTTTAATAGACTAAATGGTGCCTCAGATGCTTGTAATGGGAGCCAAATCGTAGATTATGCAGTAGAAGGATGACATGTCATCAATAATTGATTTTTGGTATCTTTGTAGCTTGTTTTGGAAGGATATAATACAACTCACACCGCTCCTCAGTAACTCCAAATGTCTTCCTAGTGGTGGAGATCCTGAATAACACAAGGAGAAGGGAAAAGGGTGATAGAACAATTCAAATCAGTTATAAGCTTATGAGTGGAGATAAAATTAGTGGAAAGCTGAGGAACATAAAGAACATTTTTGAGAAAAAGGGAAGGTTGAATGTGAATGTTACAAGAACCAATAACTGATTTATGGGATCCATCGGCTACGGCTATAGTATGACTACCAACAATAGGATGATAAGAAATAAAATACTCAGCAAGACAAGCCATGTGATTAGTTGCACCAGAATCCAAAATCCTAAAATCAGTGCAAGAAGCAAAAAGAGATGTAGAATGTATGTACTTACTAGACAAGATCCAAGAACTCTCAGATGGCTTACACAGATTATCCATAATGGCCTTAAGCTGCTCTAACTCCCCTTGATGAATATTCACATATGGAGGCTGTGTAAGAGTTGAATCACCATCGAAGTCGGCCATAACACAAAGAAAAAGTCAAAAATAGCAACAAAATCAACCAAACGCACGCCCAAACAACTTCTGACTCCGGCAATGAACAGTAATTGATGAACAGTGCGCGATGAACAGTAACGTGATGAACAGTAACGTGATGAACAGTAATGTGATGAAGAGTGACATCCGTAGACTAATAGACCTGGGGAAACAAGAGTCAAACAAAGTTTCTCTCGGTCAAAAGTCCCCAAAATGTCACAACGGAGGCAAAAAAATAGGGTTCCACTCTAAAGGCGGCAATGGCGGAAGTAGGGCCATCAGAATTGAGAGCTCTGGTACCAACTTGAAAAATGGAAGGAAAATATATTATTGAATTGTGTATTACAATTGTACAAGTACTCTCTATTTAAAGAGACTAAAAGATCTAATGGGCTAATCCAAAAAAGATTCTGAAATGAAAAAATAATTAATTATTTAATTACAATTATTTACAACAATAACCTATTAATGAAAGATCATGGTCATGATACCAAACCAAGACTTTATTGTTGACTTTGTTCAATTCCACTAATTGAGCTAACCCTCGTTAACTACTGTCATGGACTATTTGGTGGACAAAATGATCATCATCTACACCCTAATATCAAACTCATCATTAGTGTGTTGAGTCTGTGATAGACTATGATGTAGGGGTAAGACCAAAGAACTACTTGGGGCTTTGCCATTCACAACTGGCATAGTCAACGGATTTCAATATTAAGGCAGGGGACTTAAATAAGAACAACAGAAGTAGTAGAAAATAGACAGATATGCTAGCAGTGATTTGGGTTCGATTCTCAGGTTCCCTCTTTGGTAGGCGATACATAATCCTACCATAAACCCTTAATGAGGTTGGTGATTTTCCCTGGCCTTGTTTGGATGCGTGTCTTCCCCTACTTTAAAATTTTTATCTTCTACAAAAGGAAAATAGTAAGGTATTATAATACATGCTAGTACAGTGTGAACTAGGTGTACCTGCTGAAGAACTTGGAGTCCAATTCCAACAAATAGTGCACGCTTTACTCCTGGCTCTAACAAACTTCCCCAGCCAGTACGTTTTGGAGAAACTTCTGGTTTAATCTTCATATCCTTAACACCAAGAAATGAACGACTTACAAGTGCAGCTGCTGGAAAAGCTTCACCACCACCTGCATGTAAGTCATAACCAGAAGAGGAAACAAATGAACCTTGCCTAGAAACTGCATTAGGATCTGCTTTGAGATAAACCCTTTGTAGTCCTCCTCCTCCTTTTTTCCCACCGCCAGTTCCTTCAGCTGATTTATAAACCAATTGCCAACCTCCACCAATGTTTGTATTCTTATTAGTTACTTCACCACTATTACACGAAATCAAGTTGTTATTACTTCTCATGCCACTATTGGATCCAAAAGCCTTGTCCTTCTCAATAACACTACCTTGACTTGAAAGTAGTGGAGCATGCAGGTTATCACTGGTACCAAAGGGGCTCTGATCATGATCTGCCATACTTGAGACACTCCACACTTTGGGAATTAGCATACCTCTGGAACCTACAGACTCAGTGGGAATATTCTCATGCATGCTCCCAAAGAGATTGACAAGAGGGTCCTTAAGAGCTGCAGGTTGAGTAACAATGCTTCCTTGGCGTGACAATGTTAACGTGCTGCGAGATATCATGCTACCTTGTCCACTCACTGGTTGAGCAATCATTGAAACTCCTTGTTTGGGTCCATATAGCTTTATGCAATCCCTTCCTGCTTCCTTGTTTGCAATGAGGTCAATGGCAGGGGAAACAATGTACTCTTCTATGGTGGTACCTTCACCCCCAGGATTCAGACCCTCACCCAGCAAAGCCAATTCCGCTATAGTTCAAAGCAAACTCCAAGTCAATATATATAGAAAATATTTGTAGTCCCCTAAGTACTACTACCTGCATCACTTACTATGGTTAATGGAGAGTGATTTTTTCTCTTTTATGCTTAATGTCATATGAGTCTCACTTTATCTACCTTAAGTAAAAGAGTATCCAAACAGAGGAGTAGTTTGAAATAGTGGTAAATCTATTCATTTTGTGTTCAATGATTGCCCTCATCCCACCGTGGATAGTGAGAGTGGCTTTAAGTAAAAGGATACCTACTCAGTAAAGAAATGTTCCTATTGATATTGACATGTACTCAAGCAAATGATTATGAAAACTGTTCTGGATGATATATTCAACTTATGGAAATTTGTTGAGATATATAGTATTGGTTGAAGAGCAACTAATGTGGAGTTAATAAGGTCTTGGGCACTCCCACCCTTTGAGCTAGTTTTTGGGATGGTGTATCCCAAAGTTCTTTACATGGTATCAAAACTTGAGGTTTGATCCTCACCGCCCCTCACTTTAAAGTGGAAACACAAAAAAAGGTAAACCAAAGATTGGGCCTGTTGCATAATCCACGCTTCAAGCCAAGAGGGCTCTTGCGTGAGGGGGTGTGTAGGTTCTTTACAAAATTAATTCCCTGGTCCCTCTCTCTCTTTCCTATCCTCTCTCTCTCTCTCTCTGGCAGTATCAGCAGCAGCATACACAAGGGGTCTTCATCCTCACAGAGGAAGCAACAAGCAACAGGTGCACACCTCCCATTATCCACAGGAGCACACAGAAGAGTGTGCAGCTGCCACCACCAGTCTACTCCATGGATGCTCAAGCATACCATACACTACAACCAGGTACACAAATCTGTTCAAAAACATTGTTAAATCTAATTAACAATGGCAGCTAGTTTAGCATTACCTGAAACATCTTCAACGCCGCGAATTCTTTGAAGAACTTTCTTATCCTCGGGAATTCTACCTTTACTTACAAGCCATGGTGGGGATTCAGGGAGGTAAAAAACTGCAAGAAAGAAATAAGAAACAGAAGGAATGGAAACAACACCAAGCATTGCTCTCCAACTTGGCGAGTCCATCAAGGACATGCAGAACACCAAGATGTATGCCACAAACATGCCTCCAGAGCATGAAAACTGTGGGAGAGTGTTGAGTAGGCCTCTGATGTCAGGTGGTGCTATCTCGGATATATAGAGAGGAGTAAGAGTCATGGAGAGTGCAATAGCAACACCATCCAATAGCCTTGATAACAGAACAACAAGGACATTAGGAGCCCACAACATAACCAAACCACTGAAGAAAAACATAACTGATGATGTTATCAACATAGGACGCCTTCCAATCATATCAGAAACTGTCCCAGAGAATATTGTCACAACAGTGCCAGTGAGAAACGACATGGACACAATTAGCCCCTCAAGTGTAGGATCAGTTTCCAATTTGAATTCTTTTTTTATGTAAGTCATGCCCCCTGCAGTCATGTAGCAACATGTTTGTTCAATTTTATTAATGAGATCTAATGTTAATGCCATTCGCATCAGCCAACATAAGTTTCTGGCTACCTTCTAAATATTTGAGAATAGGAATATTTGTTTCTTGTGTAGGAAAAAAATGGAAGAGTGATCATTTTGCGCAAAATAAATTACCATACTGTCACGCCAATAGTAAATTTTTCCAAAATGCCACGAGGCATATTTCGTTACACTGTGTAGCGAAATATATTTGCAAGTAATTCGCTACATAGTGTAGCGAAATATGCCACGTCAGAACCAAAAAGTGCCATGTGTCAAAATTGTTGAATTTCGCTACATAGGGTAGCGAATTTCAACAATTTTGACACATGACACTTTTTAGTTCTGACGTGGCATATTTCGCTACACTGCGTAGCGAATTATTTGCACACATATTTCGCTACACAGTGTAGCGAAATATGCCACGTGTCATTTTGGCAAAATTTACGGTTGACGTGACAATTTGGTAATTTTTTTTGTCAAGAGTGTCACTTTGGTCACCGTTCCGAAAAAAATCAAACAAAACAAAACAAAAAAGAAGAAAAAAATGAAAGCACCTGCAATGGTTGAACTATCCCATCCAACCAGTAGATTCCCAAGTGTAGCAGCAATTGCAACAATCACAACCTCCCTCATTGTTTTTCTTGGTTGCGAATGTAGGGGGAAAAATATGGCAAACACAACACAATTTGGATCACTTTTATGTACTAAAATAAAAGACTTGACTATTATACAGATTGATATCTGCAAAGTGCAAGCTTCAAACCCAGATAGTAGAAATGTACAGTACTGTATGCCAATACCAAGGTTTCAACACCCTCTTAAGTGTGCACATTTTAGTTAATTTGCTTCATATATTTACGGCTTTCATTGGTGTGTCCAAGCTTTTTATGTTGTCATCGAGTGTGTCCCATATCTATGGTATGGCAATGAAGCTGTCAAAGTGGGATTTTGTTTAGTTAATTAATTGAAGTTCAACAAAAGAAATGGCAAACCAAATTTTTTGGATGCATGATGCTTGCGTGTTCGTGACTAGTTATTGAAAACGAAGTATCTGCAAATTTCTGTGAGTGAGATGGCGCCACGATCATATTTTACTATTTTGGAACACAAAGGTGGTAGTGATTAGCACCATACTAGGAGCGAAACAAGGCTTGCCATCGATCCATTAAACCTAAATCCCCCCCTCCCCCTAATTCTAATAATAATTCATTGGTAATGATAAATATTTTTGTTTAATTATTTGTGACTTAATATGGTTATATTAGCATGGTAGTGAGTTAGACTCATTCTTATTTATATGTTTCATATGGTCTTTTTTTAATCTTCATCTCCCCATTTTCTTTTCCCTTCTTTTCCTTTATTTCTTTTCCCCTTCCCTATTTTTTTTACACCCCTTTCATTTTTACTTATATATATATATATATATATATATATATATAGGGTTTATCATCTATCATTTAACATGACCACGTAAATTTTCCTACACACGCAACATTTTGTGGGGCCCGCAGCAAAAAAAAAAAAAAAACTCTGGCACGCAAAACGAATCTCTATAACATAACACAATCACTTTTCCTACAACATAACTCTTATAAAACCCATATATATATATATATATATGGCAAAATGATTTCTACAGCTGCTGTACCTACAGCAAGCTAGGATCCGCGTCCGGATCCTAGGATCCGCTGCCGGATCCTGTTTTTTTTTTTTAAGCCGTGGGGTCCACTTTTCTGTGTCAGCTGCAGATAACGTTGTCTACGGCTGCTGCAGAAATGTTAAGCCCTATATATATATATATATATATATATATATATATATATATATATATATATATAATTTTTATTTTTACCCCTTTATATTTTTTATTTGGGTTCATCTAACACCGATCCCAATTAATTTGGGATTAAGGTGTTATTAACACTAATGTCTTCAAAATATTTCGAAAATTCAATGAAAGGGTTTCTTATTCAGCTCACGTTCTTAACATTCAAGAACCAAATTAGGTTGAGTTGCTACAGGGTGACTCTCATTGATTCAGATACTCGTAGTAGAACCTTCATATTTTCCAAGCTTAGATACGGCAAAGATGTTCCTTAGATACTTTTGATTAAGAGGCTATGATTTCTTTTGAACGTCGGGAGGAGAATATAAAGTTAGGGGATCGGGGTCAATCAGTGGCTGACGGTTTGTTGGTCTCTCTCTCAATAGTTGCCTGTTCTGCCTTTCTGGGTTAAGCCCATGTATTTCTAAATGGAACTTAGATAACTTTATCTTTCATTATTTCTTAGTTAGGCTGTGTTATTATTTTATAAAATTTTGAGTATAGAATATAGATTTCTATATATTTATCTAGTTCAAGCTCTTTAACCAATGAATCACTCGTTAAACTAGTTTTTCAGTCAATGATTGGATCGGATTTTAATTAGATTAAATATGAATATATGAAATAATTCTATGATTGACCTAGAATAATTATGAGAAGACTTGAATAATTAATATAAGGGCGTAATAATGTTGAAAGTCGTTTTTCTGACGAAAAGTACATATACCGGTTCTGCTCCATGGTATAAATGCGTACTGATGAAGTATCCCAGAAAATTATAATAAG
This sequence comes from Gastrolobium villosum, assembly GCA_032173675.1. Taxonomy (NCBI): domain Eukaryota; kingdom Viridiplantae; phylum Streptophyta; class Magnoliopsida; order Fabales; family Fabaceae; genus Gastrolobium; species Gastrolobium villosum. Next base: position 17,971 of record JAVKPL010006009.1, on the reverse strand, counting down.
GCATGAATATTCCTAGAATAATATATAGGACTGGTATGTCAAGTTTCGAGTCGAAATAATGAAAACTGTCGTCAAGAATGATACCGGCTACGTAAAAACGTGTACCGGCAAAGTGCTGCGAAAAATAAAATAATAATTCTCTACAGAGCAGCTAGCCAGATTATATGTGAGAGAGATTGTGAAGCTTCATGGCATTCCCGAAAGCATAGTCAGTTATCGGGATCCAAAGTTTACTTCACGCTTCTGGGAAACGTTACGTGAGGCCTTTGGTACTCAATTGAGATTGAGTACTGCATACCACCCGCAGACAGATGGTCAGACAGAGAGGACCATTCAGACACTGGAGGACATGCTGAGAGCATGTGTGTTAGAGCAGGATAATGCTTGGGACAAGTACCCGCCACTGGTTGAGTTCTCCTATAACAACAGTTATCATGCCAGTTTGGGCATGGCTCCTTATGAGACATTGTATGGCCGTAGGTGTAGAGCACCTACTTGTTGGACGGAGATTGGAGAAAGACAGTTAATGGGGGCAGACTTGGTCCAAGAGACTACAGAGAAGATTGAGATGATCAGAGATATGCTGAAGAAAGCCCAGAGCCGTCAGAAGTGTTATTATGATGCCAAGCACAGACCCCTTGAGTTCTCGGAAGGGGATCATGTATTCATCCGACTATCACCTACTATAGGTGTTGGGCGTGCCTTGGGAGTGAGGAAGTTGAGTCCACGGTTCATTTGTCCCGATTAGATAATAAAGAAGGTCGGACCGGTGGCGTATCAACTTGCTCTACCTCCCAACTTAGCGAATTTGCATGGCGTTTTTCATGTGAGTCAGCTTCACAAATATATATCTGATGATTCACACATTGTACAGCCTGATGACATAGAGGTTAAGAAGGATTTGAAGTTCGTTGTTGGACCTTCTAAGGCTCTTGCTCGAGATGAGAAACGACTTTGAAATAGAGTTATTCCCATGATCAAGATTCAATGGGAAGGATTGACACATGAGGATGCCACATGGGAGCGGTAGAATGATATTCTCCAGCGATATCTCGACTTTGATATCAGGTATAATCCGATTTTGATGACAAAATCTTTTTAAAAGGTGTGGTGAATATAATAACCCTAATTATATGACTTTTAAATTAGAGGGTTATAATGAGGACCTTATGGTCATAAATAGAATGAGGATGAAACTAAGACTTTTGATATCCATATTGAGGGTATTCTACACAGGTGATTTTCATCTGTTAATTTTGACTTCTAACGCAGTAACAGTCAGTAGAATAGCTTCAAGTGAGAAAATTATAGTTAGAGAGCTAATCTAATGATATAAACATCATGAATGAGGTTAGATATGATTTGATGAAGATTGATACCCATATTTGGGTATTTTTGAAAAGTCATTTCTGCGGGGTATTTTGTACTGCTGTAGCAGCAGCCGGTAGAATCCCGGAACGGGAAAAAGATGATAAAATGGAAATAAAGACCAATATATGCCTAACAAGTCATAATTAGACCAAAAATGTTAAAGTTAAGAAGATTATGAAATCCGGGTACAGTTAAGAACACCGGTAAAGACTATAGTGCAATTAAACAACTGTTAGTGGATCTGTGATCCACTAATTAAATTTTTAAGTTATGAACATGATAATTAGACAAAATTAATGTTAAGTACTTAAAGTTAGAGTCTTGGGAGTTTCTGGGTAAAAATTTGACGACGGTTCAGATAAAAATTACACTGGATCTCACTAAAGGACAAGGTGTCACTTAAGTGACATGGCAACCCTAATTAGGGCACCTTCCTCTCCATTTTCTGGTCAGATTCTAGCAGCCCCTTCTTGCTTCTCTTTCTAAAATTCAAACTTCAAACTTTGCTCTCACTTCTCTCTAAGACTCCATCACCTAAACCTCTCCAAAACACAAAACCTCCTTCATCAAAGTTGTTCCTCTCACTCTCCTCTTCACCACCATACCATTTTTATGGTGTGAAGCCAAAATTTCGTAGCCCTTAACAGCATGTTCAACCACGATTTTGGGTGTTGTTCAAGGGTTTGAGTTGTGTTCTTGAGCTCTCTTGAAGAATCACACTTGGTTGCTTGATTCTTGTGATTTGTGGGTAAGTTCTCTTAAATTGTTTTCATGAAAAACCTTATCTTTCTTCTTGTGTTCTTGAGCCTAACTCATGAGCATGTTCATGAAGGTTTGTTCTTGCTTAAAGAAAGGTTATTGGTGGAAAAAGGTGGAGCCTTGAGCTAAAGGAGGAACCTTGAAGATGTAAGCTTCCATGGAGCAAAATAACTCAAAAGTCTTCCCTTTTATGCCTAAGTGTGCCACGGTTTTGTGATGTTATTAAGGAATATTGTTTTAAAAAATTTCTTTATGTCATGGTTTGATGATGATCCTTAAGTGTGTGTGTGTGTGTGTGTGTGTGTGTGTGTGTGTGTGTTGTGAACCAAGGAATGATGGATTGGATGGCTAAAGGTGCCATCTTTGGACCTTTAAGTGATGTTCATGTAAAAAGAGGACTATGAACCCTAAAATAGACCATGAACATTTCGGCCATATAATGTAAGGATAGGGTTTGATGACAAAAAAATGTGATTAAGTTGTTAAGTGTGGAAAAATGATTAGAAAGATTAACTAGATGGGTTAACTCTAAGTAAAACTCACTAATCATGATTAATAATGGTTAAAAACCTTAATTAAAATAGCTCATCAAATCTTCCCCATAAATTATATAAGGACTTAGTTGTGTTAAAATTAAGGAGATGATGAATTAGGGGATTAATTAAGGATAGGGATTAATTAACGAAAGTAATTAAGGATTTAACTCTAAAATTGGACTAAAGTAGGGTTTAGATACACTAATTAAGTAATTAGTAAAATTTAAGTATCATGACATAATGGGACTAAGGAGATTTCATAATGTGACTTAATAATAGAAAAATCCAAGAATTAATGTGAATTAGGATTTATAATCAAAAGTAATTAAGGTTTGTTAAGTAAACACATTTAAGGCTAAGTAACTAGTTTTTAGGCGAAATTAGGGAGAGCATATCTCACTTCATATAGGTCATATAGGGTTGTGCCTTATATCAAATTGAATCTTGAGATGTTAGCTATGTGGTGTCAAAATTTGGTATCAATTGAAGATGTATTACATTCTGTATGTTCGTTTGAGTGAGGACTACACAGGGAGGCCATGTGCAGGGGCTGTACATGGCTGCAACTTCCACGAATTGTTTCTCCCTCAATTATTACTCAAATTAGGCTCATAATATTTCGAATTAAATATAAATGTGTCTAGTTGTCTGCATAATTTGTGCAAATGACTTGATTAATTAACATGTAATTAATGATGTGAATGCTTCCTACGTTAAGTGTGCCTAGAGAACCGTGCACTTGAGGATTTTGTTGGAGCATACGTATACTATTGGAGTGTGGGCTTGTGCTAAGCTCCCTAAGGTAAGCTGTTAGTTCTAGTTGACTCCTCTCTCTTGTGGCCCCACCATGCAAGTAGCGTCTTGTACTGTAGGTTGTTGACATATGTAATTCCTACATGTTTATTCTCTGGCCAGTAGGATTCTGACACACATGATGGTGGGGCCACAAGAGAGAGGAGTCAACTAGAACTAGGAGCTTACCTTAGGGAGCTTAGCACAAGCCCACACTCCAATAGTATACGTATGCTCCAACAAAATCCTCAAGTGCACGGTTCTCTAGTCACACCTAGCGTAGAAAGCATTCACATCATTAATTACATGTTAATTAATCAAGTCATATGCACGAATTAATCATTTAATGATTCCATTTTTCATACTCATATGCCAATAATATGCCCATTACAAGTATAGAACAATTATTACATAATTACGTATTTTAGTGCATTATTACAAGCTACCTAAACCTTCAGTTAATTACATAACTTAGAGTCACATGCAAGGCTCACTTAAGTAACTTAGATTATTTTCAACTCATCCAAGCCATATTTATGATTATTGTAAGTTACTAAGGGTTCCCCTAAGGCCACTTAGCTTAAATGTCACTTTTACGGTTTTTCCCAAAACTGTACATGTTTTTGTTTTCGTCACTGAGCACAACTCACTTGTTATAAAATTCTCATATTTTAGTATGTTAATCCAGACTCAATTAGCTTTCCAAAAAGGTATCACATACCTCATTTGGAGTTTCCTAGCTCCGGTTATCACCATTTGAAGTTGGACAAGCAAAGCTATTTGCCAACTCTGAACAGGGCCCGACACATCCTTTACCATTTCTGCGATTCTGGAAAATTTACTAAACCAATTTCTCTAAAAAATTTATGTAGACAACTAGACATCTTTATCTTTAATTGGAAATATTATGAGCCTAATTTTAGTAAGCAAAGAGGGAGAAACAATTCGTGGAAGTTGCAGCCATGTACAGCCCCTACACATGGCCTCCCTGTACATTCCTCACTCAAACGAACATAAAGAATGTAATACATCTTCAATTGATACGAAATTTTGATACCACATAGCTAACATCCCAAGCTTCAATTTTATATAAGGCACAACCCTATATGACCACTGTAGAGGGAGATATGCTCTCCCCAATTTTGCCTAAATCTGGTTACTTAGCCTTAAATGTGTTTACTTAACAAACCTTAATTACTTTTGATTATAAATCCTAATTCTCATTAATTCTTGGATTTTTCTATTATTAAGTCACATTATGAAATCTCCTTAGTTCCATTATGTCATGATACTTAAATTTTACTAATTACTCAATTACTTTCGTTAAATAATCCCTACCTTTAATTAATCCCCTAATTCATCATCTCCTTAATTTTAACACAACTAAATCCTTATATACTTTATGGGACAGATTTGATGAGCTATTTTAATTAAGGTCAAGTGTCCTCCTTTAGCTTAAGTGTCCACATTTTTCCACCAAAACCCTCCTTTAAGCAAGAACAAACCTTCATGAACATGCTCATGAGTTAGGCTCAAGAACACAAGAAGAAAGATGAGGTTTTTCATGAAAAAAATCAATAGAACTTACCCAAAATCAAAGGAACCAAGCAAACAAGTGTGGTTCTTCAAGAGAGTTTAAAAATACAACTCCATGGCCATCTTTCTTCACAAAACTGTGGTTGTCCAAGGAGCTAAGGGCTATGAAATTTTGGTTCCACACCATAAAAATGGTATGGTTATGAAGAGGAGAGTGAGAGGAACAACTTTGATGAAGGAGGTTGTTCTATAGATTGTTACTGCATCAGTAGTTAAAAACAACAACTGAAAACTCAACTGTTCACAATACCCCCAATAAGTGTATCAAACTTTATCAAATCTTATGCTCACATCATTTATGATATTCATATCATTAGGATAGCTCTCTAACATAAATTCACTATACTGGAGCTATTTTACAGTCTATTACTGCGTCAGCAATCAAAAAAATAGCAGATGAAAATTCACCTAACTGGAATACCCTCAATATGGGTATCCAAATTCTTAGAATTTTATTCTCATTCTATTTATGACCATAAGATCCTCATCATAACCATATAATTTAAAAGTCATATAATTAGGGTTATTATATTCACCACACATTTTAAAAAGATTTTGTCCTCAAAATCGGATCATACCTGATATCAAACTCGGGATATCGCCGGAGAATATCATCCTCCCGCTCCCATGTGGCGTCCTCAGGTGTCAATCCTTCCCATTGAATCTTGATCATGGGAATAACTCTATTTCAAAGTCATTTCTCATCTCGAGTAAGAACCTTAGAAGGTCCAACAACGAACATCAAATCCTTCTTAACCTCTATATCATCAGGTTGTACAATACGTGAATCATCAGATATATATATGCGGAGTTGACTCACATGGAAGACGTCATGTAAATTCGCCAAGTTGGGAGGAAGAGCAAGTTGATACGCCACCGGTCTGACCCTCTTTATTATCTGGTAGGGCCCAATGAGCCGTGGGCTCAACTTCCTCACCCCCAAGGCACGCCCAACACACTACATGAAATAATGGTTTTAGCGGCAGTTTAATTTGGCTTTAGCGGCGGTTCAAACCGCCACAAAAAAATCCCCTGTCATTTTTGAAACTGACATTGAAATTGGCGCCATTAACGGTTTTAGAAAACTGACGGAATAACCGCCGCTAAAATCAAAATGATGCTGAACCATTCAAAACCGACGTCAGGATTGTAAAAGAAAATATTATATTTAGCCACTTTTTTTAGCCAATGAAACCGTAGCTAATTTCTGTAAAAGAAATTTTGTTATCCTTATATAGGCACGTCTTAACCGTGGCTAAAATACTTATTTTATCAAAAAAATAAATAAATATAACTAAACGTGGCTATTTTTTAATTTGCTGATATTATTCTCCAAATCCATATTTCAGGAACACAAGAAAAGCTCTCACAGGCAGCAACAACAGTTATCTTGCAGACTATAAATTAAATTCTACACCTTGGTGGGTGATGCTTCTCATGCCATTTTGACAAGCATGCATACATAGCAGTAGGACAAAACTGGGTTTTTAACCGAAGCAAGAGTCTCAATTTCTTTCTCTCATTATTGCAATAATTTAAGGATATCTTGCATGAGTGCTTTTCAATTCAGAATGCTGTCATTTCTTTTTAATTTCTTAAGGTAAACCACTGTTTAAAGCCATGAGACAACACCCTCTATTCTTGATTTCTTGTTCTGAAAGAGGAAGGGAGCATGAAAAACCACATAATGTTTGTCCCCATCTTCATTCTGAACCGTAAAAGCATCTCCTTCAAGCTTTTCAACAGCTTGAGGACTTGCCTCATTTGTCTCCAACGGCTCTTTCTTTTCCATGGTGAATGTAGCCTAGAGATCGTATGCTATTTCATGCAGCCAATTATCACATTTTCCATATGCTACAATCTAACCTTAAGTACTGCAAGAAATTTTGGCACCATATAAATTAATAGCATTGCTGTCTTCCAATTAACACCGATGTTGAAATCGTCAAAGGATAACCAAAAGCATACTCTAGATGAATACAAATACCAAACCCTTATCCCTGACACTTACCAGCATTAAGAGACAGAAAGTCATAAGCAGTAGTAATTTAATCATGAAAGTTACCGCAAGAGTAACAAAAATTTCCATTACCACAGCAACTCGCCTTCTAAAATTGGTTTCGCAAGTAGCATTCTTAATTAAGTCTTGCTGATCCATTTTTGTCTATGACATAACTTCAAAGAATTAGAAAATTCCAATTCATTCCAAACGTGATTATACAGGTGTTAAGAAACATGTATGCATTATAACACCAGGAGTTATGCAAAAAATAATAGCCTAATTTTCTATGGTTCGACATGAGAACTCAGGAATCCAGGTTTCTGACAATTAAACAGATAACAAAATGCCAAACAGTTATATATATATATATATATATATATATATATATATATATATATATATATAGAGGTTAAATATTTCTTCTTTTAAAGGAGAATTGATATCTGAGTGAAACATAATTGATGGGTCCCACCTATTTTGAAAAAAAAAAAATATATAAAAGTATAAAGATTTGGCACAAGATTCGATGTTAGTGTAGGAATGATTCTATTCTTATGTTAAAGGAGAAACTAATATATATATATATATATGTGTGCGTGTTTGTGAGAAAACATTTTCTCATGTTGCATAAGAATAAAATTTTCATGTTGTGACCATTCGATTTGCGTGCAAAATTTTTCTTTTCTTTTTCTCTTTTTAATTAATGTGAGGCCCATCATTAGTTGAGACACAACATGAGAATTCAATTTTCATGTAACATAAGAAAATCAAACCCCTATATATATATATATGGGAAAAACATTTCTCAAGAAGCTTGAGATAAGTTTATTTTCAACTAGCCCCAAAACTATGTCGTTTTGATTAATGAAAGGTGTTTATGTAATTATAGTTGAATTAATGAAGGGTGTTATTGTAATTTTATTTATTTTTATATCATATATATTTTACTGAAACACCCTTCATTAATTCACCTAGAATTACATAAACACCCTTCATTAATCAAAACGACGTAATTTTGGAGCTAGCTGGGGATAAACTTATCTCAAGCTGCTTGAGAAATATTTACCATATATATATATATATATATATAAAGGAATGCAATCTGAATTGGCGAGAGCAGGTGAATCAACCGTACGATACAAAAAAAAAAGGTACAAAAGGAATTTTTTTTTAATCATATGGTATAGAAAATTAAATGCCTGAGAGGTGAGAGAAATGATACTAAGTATATCTTACTGTATTCCTGCACCAGAAGTGCAAGTACCATATTTGGTGTGTTCCCCTACTTCCATTAACACCATTGCTTGCTGTTGCTCCTCGATCCAAATAGTTTAACAAATTAACACGCAAAATATAGCAAGTAGCCTACGAAACAAGATATAGGAGATTAATAACAACAACAAAAAAGAGCTAAAAAAAATTAGTTATCTTTATCCTCCGGCCATGCCAAACCAAGCAGACCAAAAATCAAAAAAAGATCAAATGCAAAACCAGTTCTAGCAAATCATTTCATTGCAGAGTAATTAAGCTCTCTGTCTAAGTGCACTACAATCAATCCAAAAAGAAATTAACATAACATAGAATAACTTCTGTGATAACATGTTCTTTTAAGTTAAAGATCCAAGGAGACCGGAGGGGTTTTGTTCTAAAAAGTTTATAATGGTTAGAAACCCCAAAACAAATTGTGAGTGCATGTTCGAAGTGTTGGGATAAATTTTAAATGTCCGTTTTTTATTAATGAATCAGTTATGCCAGTTAAATATTAATGAGTCAGTTATGTCAGTTAGAATACTAATGAGTCAATTATGTCAGTTGTACAGTAATGAAGTAATGAGTCAGTTATGTTGGTCAGTTTTATAACTTATAAATAGTCATTGATAGTTTGTATGATATGTAGATCAAGAGAAAAAAAAGAAAGTGCAAGTAAGCAAATTTTTATAAAAAAAACTTTCATAGATACTTCTGTGGTTGACTGTTGCATCTGTGTGAAGATTACAATTCTAACACGAAGTCCACAAAAAATTGTATACCTGCCCTTGGTGTTTGTTCCTTTTCGAAACCAATGAAGAATGGTATCTTCAGCAAGCACATCCTGCTCATAAAGAGATCTAACAATCTCTGGGAACAGCTTCATCAGTTTAGCATCCTCATAGCATTGCATATGTACTTTGTACATCAGTTCCAGCTCACGTAATTCTCCACACTATGGGATTCACGTAATTTTACCCGCAAGCAGTGGGTGGTTTGCAACATCCTGACTGTAATTAAAAGTTAAAACCAATCAAACCAATTGATTATTCGTACGAGGAATATAAAATTTTTATTTTTTATTTTTGTTTTTTTCAGTAAAAAAAAAAAAAAAAAGGATAGAAATAAGACAGAAAAGAGGCGAGAACAACTAACAAACCATGTCTCTATGCAGGCCACGAGCTGGCAACCATTACATAACTTTTTATCTTTTCGTGCAACAAACAGACAAAAAAGAGGAACTTAAACTTTTTCTCTAGGAAAGAAGTAACTTTTTTTAGGAACTCATACACAAATGTAGAATCCCCAAAGTTTTTCACATTTTTGTCACAAAACTCAGATAACCCTTCTCTCATTTTGCTTACCGAATCATGTTGAAAGCAATATGAATCCCAAAGCATAGAATAACTAAACAATGTCTTCATGCCTTGAACTTTGTAGACACCAAATATTTGGGTTACACAACAAATCAGTAGCAGAGACTAACAATATATCTCAATTTTAAAATTATAACCAATACTAGTTTTTAAGTCTCCACCACTAAATAAAATACAGCAATTCCGTTACTATGGTTTTCATAGTTTAATTTAAAAAAAAAAAAAAATTGAATCTGTACAATTACACTCACTCATTGAATCTAGGTTTTGGTTCCTCTCACTCAAAGTTGAAAATTTCATTTCTGAGCTGAAACTTAATATACATTTTTTCGAATAAACCACATCCAGACACAGAAAGATCACATTAGAGGCACAGAAGTTGCACATCCATATAAGAAAGATAGAAAATCAAAAATAAAAAAAAAAAAAAAACTAAACTACTTCAGGATGGAAATCAATCCAGATGGAACAACAATCCAACTTTAAACCCATAACTTCAAATTTCCAAAACAAATTTTATACATACATACATATAAACCTTAGATCTACCATTAAATCTCACCCTTCAGATTGAACCCATTTCAATGCGTAGTGCCTTTGGTATATATATAATTGATGATTTAGCAAAATAAAATAAGAGTCATACTAAAGAAAAAAAAAATCACGGAAATAGAGAAAAAATAAACAGACCAAGAGAAGTGATAATAGGTGGAGACTTTTGAGAATTATTTTAAAGTTATATGAAATCCGAAGAGAAAGCAAAAGGAAGTTGTGGATTCTGGAGAGAGAAATTAAATAAAGAAATACACGAAGAAGGAAGAGCCCAAAAGTTCAGGGTATTTAAAGCCCCTAAGAGGACTTGGACATGTTGCTTGGGTTTCTTGCTTATAAAAAAAGCTGTGATTTTCTCACTCTCGGAATCAGCTCCTATCTATATACTAGGCTCTACGTTTTTAGCACTTTAATTGGAGCCTTGCATATACATATAGGCTTATCTTGTAGGAAAAATGATTGTGTTATGTTATAGAGATTCGTTTTGCGTGTCGGAGTTTTTTCTTTTTTTTGCAGCGGGCCTCACAAAATGTTGTGTGTGTAGGAAATTTTTTGTGATCATGTTAAATGATAGATGATAAACCCATACATATAGTCTCTCCTTTAGCTATCTATCTCTCCCAGTCTTGCCATATTCTCTTTTTACCATTTCTACCAGACTTGTTAGGTAAATATGAGTGAGGAGGAGTTACCTACGGTGGTTGTTAGGTAAAATGCTTCAAGCAGCATCTTCAAAGTATCATCCTTATCCTTGTCCTCGTGACCCTTCACGTATGTAAAAGCCACGGTTGCACCCTCTTTTGCGGAACACAGGCACACCGCTCTTTTTGAAAAAAAAAATTGTAAACATCTAAAGTATAAGCCACAACATGTATAGCTTTCCCTCACAGTGTTACAGGAAAAACTTGAAAACCATGATGGCTCAATATGTAGCTTATGTTTGTGTTATGTGCTAATGAGAGAAACTCTGCTTGGCACAAGACCGTCCATAAGCACATTGGCCAAAAAATCTATAGAAGGGAAATCTAGAATAAATTATGAAAAATTGCATAACCTAAAACACTATATATGTTCATAGGCAGTGGTGGAGCTTCTTTAGCCCCGAAAGTTTTGTGTGTTTCTTGTTTTATTATTAAACTTCCTTCACAGTCAAAGCTTGAAGATTTTCACTATAACCAGTACTTCAGTACAACCAATGTGGGACTATATATCTCAACACGCCCCCTCACACGAGAGCCCATTGGGCTTGAAGAGTGGATGAGTGGATGATGCGACAGGTCCGGCCTACCTGTGCTAAGAGAGTCCACAAGAGAAAGTGGGGGACGGCGAGGCTCTGATACCATGTCCCACCATGCAAAAGGAGGAGTGAACCCATTGAGCCTCCCTTCCCACAGAGGTTGAAAAAGCAGCATGAAGATAGGCAGTTTAGCAAGTTTTTAGATTTGTTGAAACAGTTTCACATAAATGTCCCTCTGGTGGAGGCTCTGGAACAAATGCCTTCATACGCAAAATTTATGAAGGATGTTTTGTCAAAAAAAAGAAGGATTGAGGAGTTTGAGACTGTAGCCCTCACTGAAGAATCATGCAAGTACCTGACTAAGATTCCTCCCAAACTAAAGGATCCTGGAGTATTTACTATTCCATGTACAGTTGGGAAGAACTATCTTGGTCGAGCACTTTGCGATCTGGGCTCGAGTGTAAATTTAATGCCAGCCTCTATCTTCAAGCAGCTCGACATAGGAGCAGCAAGACCAACCACAGTCACTCTCCAACTTGCAGATCGATCCATAGCTAAGCCAGAAGGAAAAATCGAGAATGTCCTTGTCCAAGTAGATAAATTCATTCTACCTGCGGATTTCATCATATTGGATTTTGAGGCAGACCAAGAAGTTCCAATAATTCTTGGCAGACCATTCCTTGCTACTGGCGATGTTGTCATAAACGTTAAAAAGGGCGAACTTTCCATGAGTGTGAATGGAGATGAGTTAAAGTTCAATGTTATGAAAGTAATGAAGTTTGATGAAGATAACACTGAGGAATGCTCTAGCATTTCCACTCTTGATTTGATCATAAGAGAAGAACAACAGGAGCATTTGCAGTCAGAAATAGGCATAAAGGACTTTGAAGAATTGGAGGAGTATCTGGTGTCCATCAGTTTTGTACACACTGGAGAGAAGAAGGAAAGGATCTTTGAATCCTTGAACCGATCGGAGCAAGAGCAAACACCAAAACTGCCCTCAGTAGAGCAGCCACCCCACTTGGAGCTAAAACCCTTGCCCGAACACCTGAAGTACATTTATTTGGGTAAAGAAGACACTCTCCCTGTGATTATTTCCTCTTTACTGACTCACGAACAGGAACGGCAGCTCACACAGAAGCTCAAAGATTACAGAGGAGCAATCGGCTGGACGATGGCTGACATGAAGGGAATTAGCCCAGCAGTTTGCATGCATAAAATTCTACTCCAAGATCCTGACAGCTCCTCTGTAGAACATCAAAGGAGACTGAACCCTAATATGAAGGAGGTAGTAAGAAAGGAAATCATCAAATGGCTTGATGCAGGTATAATTTATCCTATCTATGATAGCAAATGGGTTGCTCCAGTGCAATGCGTTCCAAAAAAAGGTGGCATTACTGTGATTGAAAATGACAAACATAAGTTAATAGCCACCAAAAGGATAACTGGGTGGAGGATTTGTCAAGATTATAGGAAGCTGAATAATGCAACCCGAAAGGATCATTTCCCTCTTCCTTTTATTGAACAAATGCTTGATCACTTGGCTGGGAAAGAATTCTTCTGTTTCTTAGATGGGTATTCGGGATACAACCAAATCCCGGTTGCTCCAGAAGACCAGCACAAAACCACTTTTACGTGCCCTTTTGGAACATTTGCATTCAGAAGAATGCCATTTGGACTGTGTAATGCTCCCGCGACTTTTCAAAGATGCATGTTTGCCTTATTCACTGATTTAGTAGGAGAAGCAGTAGAGATTTTAATGGACGATTTTTCTGTTATTGGCTGCTCTTTTTCTACTTGTCTTAATAACCTTTAACAGGTATTGGAAAGATGTGTCAAGAGAAATCTAGTGCTGAACTGGGGAAAATGCCACTTCATGGTGAGAAAAGGCATTGTGCTAGGACACAAGATCTCAAGCAAAGGCCTCGAAGTGGACAGAGCCAAGGTGGAGGCAATTGAGAAGCTACCTCCTCCGACCACTGTGAAAGGGATCAGAAGTTTCTTAGGACATGCTGGGTTCTACAGGCACTTCATTAAAGACTTTTCCAAGATTGCCAAACCACTCTATGAACTTCTGGAGCAAGATAGGAAGTTCAATTTTGATGAAAAATGCATGACAGCCTTCCTGGAGCTCAAGTCAAGGCTGGTGTCCGCTCCTTGATGTGTGACGCCAGCGATTTCGGCTTAGGAGTAGTACTCGGGCAACAGAAGGATAAAATTTTCAGAACTGTGTACTATGCTAGCAGAACCCTTACTCCGGCACAAGCCAACTACATAGTAACGGAGAAGGAAATGTTGGCAGCTGTTTTTGCATGCGACAAATTCGGATCATATTTGATATGCTCCAAGGTTATAGTATTCACTGATCATTCAGCGATTAGGCAACTCTTTGCCAAAAAGGACGGAAAACCAAGATTGATCAGATGGGTACTACTTCTCCAAGAATTTGATCTTGAGATTAAAGACCGAAAAGGAAGTGACAATAAGGTTGCTGATCACCTATCTCGATTAGAAAGGAGGAGTTCACAAGAAGAAGATCAGATCAAGGAAACATTCCCTGATGAGCAATTGCTTATGATCTCTGAAAGGAATGCTCCTTGGTTTGCAGATATTGCAAATTACTTGGTTGCTGGTATAAAGCCGTATCATTTAAGTTACCAAGGAAGAAAGAGATTCCATCATGAAGCCAAGCAATATTTTTGAGATGACCCTTTGCTTTATAAGAGGTGTTCCGACCAACTACTGCGAAGATGCATTCCTGAAGAAGAGCAACAGAAAATACTGGAGCAATGCCACAGTTTCCCTTATGGGGGACATTTTGCCGGAGCAAGGACAACAGCTAAAGTACTACAGTCAGGTATGTACTGGCCTTCCCTGTTTAAAGATGCTAATATCTTTGTAAAAAAATGTGACAGATGTCAAAGAGCAGGGAACATCATAAGAAAGCATGAAATGCCCCTTGTTCTAATAATAGAGATTGAGTTGTTTGATGTGTGGGGCATAGATTTCATGGGACCCTTCCCACTTTCTTTTGGGAACAAATATATACTTGTTGCAGTCGACTATGTGTCGAAATGGGTAGAAGCCATTGCTACATCCACCAATGATGCCAGGATTGTGCTGAAGTTCATCAAGAAAAACATTTTCACCCGATTTGGAACTCCCAGAGCAATGATCAGTGATGGGGGTACACATTTTGTGAATAGACAATTCCAATAACTTTTGAAGAAATATGGAGTGCAACACAAAATTGCCACCCCCTACCACCCACAGACCAGTGGGCAGGTGGAGGTGTCCAACAGGGAAATAAAAAGAATCTTGGAAATGGTGGTGAACCCAGACAGGAAGGATTGGTCCAGCAAACTATATGACTCCCTATGGGCGTATCAAATAGCTTACCGAACACCTATTGGGTGTTCTCCCTACAAACTGGTGTTTGGAAAAGCTTTCCATTTACCTCTGGAACTCCAACACAAGGCATTTTGGGCAATCACTTTGTTAAACATGGATGTCGAGTTGGCTGGGTAAAAGAGGTTGCTCCAACTAAATGAACTGGAGGAATTTCGGAGCAAGGCATATGAAAATGCCAACCTCTACAAGGAGCAAATGAAAAAGTGGCACGATAAAAAGCTGATCGACAAGGAGCTAGAAGTTGGAGACAAGGTGTTGCTGTATCGATCTAAACTAAAGTTGTTCCCTGGGAAGCTGAAATCAAGATGGGAAGGACCTTATGAAATTACGGAAGCATTCCCCAATGGAGCATTTACCATTGCTCATGAGACTTCCGGAGCAACGTTCAGAGTGAATGGACACAGACTCAAAAAGTACAACAGGGGATCACCGAGCATGATGAACAACTTCTCATCTCGATGACCCAGCCAAAGTTTGAACAAGGGAGCATCAAGTCGAGCTAGGACTATAAACGAAGCGCTACTGGGAGACAACCCATATTTTTTTTTTATGTTTTGTTTAAAAATAAGAAAATCTTTTGCTAACCATTGCAGGAAGCTAGTTTTGGGGTTGCTTCTGAGCAACCTGATCCCAAAAACAAGGAGCAACCAATACCTAGAACTTTGCTCTTCTGAACTTAAACTCTAGAGTAGGTTGTTCCCACTTGCACCTTTTCATCCAAGGGCCTACAATGTGCCGCAGATTACAAAAAAGAAGGAAGATTGAGCGGCTGAAGCAATCGACTGGACAATAGCTCCTGGTCATAGCTGTCACACCACTCTAATCAAACAGAGGTGGCAGTTTTCAAAAAAGAAGGGAACAGTTAAAGCAGAGGACAGTTGCTTTTCCCACACGCATTAAAGGCCCACGCCCCCCTCCCCTGTCCACCATTCACCGTAACTCACATCCCCTTCTCTCTTCCCTTTATAAACGAACATCAACCCACCTTCTTCATACTTGCAACTCCTTCAACTTTCAGAAAGCAAAATCTTTTACTCCTTACCACACTCCCCTAACTCAGAGCTTACACCATGACACGCCAAAAAGCCATCATCCCCGTTGCTTCCGCTTCAAGCAAGAGAACCCGAACAGGGAAGAAGCTAAAGGCGGGCAACACCACATTAGATCAGACAATCATACCTGAAAGAGGCATCGTCCTCAACTCCAAGCATGGAGAACTCGAACGGTGGATGACAGAAGATATAACAACGCTGGACTGGGAGCTGTTTGTGGAACCTCCCTCGAGAGCTCGTACTGAGTTCGTAACCGCATTCTTGGAGGGGGTAAAGAGAGAAGATCTCCCAAAGCTCCTCATCAAAGGAGTAAAGGTGGACTTCTCCCCTGAGGAGATCAACGAAGCCTACAACACGGTTTCAGTTCCCACCGAACAAGATGCGTTTGAAAAATACTGTGCGGGCCGAGGAGATGAGGCCATGACTGGGGAAGTGCTCCGTGAGATAGGCACAGAGGGAGCAACTTGGGGAACCAGGGAATCCATCCTGAGGAAACACCTCAAGTTTGAGGCCAAGGTATGGATGCATTTCATCAACTCTCGTCTGATGCCTGTGAGTAATGACTCTAGAGTGAATTGGGAAAGAGCAGTGTTGGTTTTCTGCATCTTGACCAAAAAGAAGTTCGACGTTGGCAAAATAGTATACAAGCAGTTGGTGTCCAATGCACCACGGAACTCTCCCTTCTTCTTTCCCTGTCTGGTCACAGAAATGTGCCAAAGGACTGGTCTGAAAGCCACTACTCCGATTCAGGAGGAAACCATCCCAGAAGGGGCGAACATTGACCAGTCCACGTTAAAAAGAATCAGGGAAAATGAAGGAATGGAGAGTAAGGGAGAGGAAGAAAAAGAAGAAAAAGAGGAAAAGGAGGAAGAAAAAGAGAACGAAGTCTCAGGCAATGTGAAGGAAGAACTTGGGAGAGCTCAAATGAGGGAGAAACTTCCCTTCAAGAGAGCCTCCACAAGTAAAGAAAATAGGCAGTTTATGGTTTAAACAAGTGACATGACTCGTCACACTCTGTTTGGGCTAGGCGCAGATCTCCTGGCTGTCCAGGTGCAAGCCTTAGAGGAAACAATCGGAAAGGAGCTGCAAGCTTTTAAAGAAGCCACCCTCCTTATTGAAAAAGGAAAAATAGCCCTGCAGAAGGAACTAGACCAGATAAAGAGTGCTGAGCCTCAGCCTTTGAAAAAGAAGATCGAAGAAGGGGAAGGATCTTCAAACTTGCTGAATACAGTTAAGGACCTCGTGAGACGTGGAATCACTGAGGAAGAAGGTGGAAGAGAAGGGGGAAGGCAAGCCCATGAAGAAGAAATGAATGACTGGAAAGAGGAGATCAGGCTCCTGAGGGATGAAATGATGAAAAATAGAGAAGAGGATATTCAACTCAGGCTATACTGCAGAGCTCGAGATCAAGTCTTTGCTAGTAACTGGGGAGAAAAGTTCAAAGGGCAGACTCCATACCCACCATTCCCAAATTATCTTACCACCAGAAGCAGTGATGTCCGCTCCCCTACAGTGGAGCAAAATCAAAAAATAAATCAAGAGCAATAATGTTACTCCGGTGACCCCAGGTTTATTCGTTCTCCACTCATTTAACTTGATTAATTTTTTCTGGAACGAATGCATGTATATTTCGGGTGAATTGTGTCTAATTTGCTCTTGGAAAGTAACCTCTGCGGTGTACCAGGGATTCGCCACCCTGATGTACTTGTTTTTCAAAACTTTTTCTTTTAATTCTTGTTTAATTTACCGTCTTGATTACCCATCAATTCTTCTGTTCAGATTCTCTGCTCCTCCGAGACGCTGTGGAGAGTTTACAGTGTCAGACAAAGTAACGTAGAGCATCAATCTGATTTGGAGCAACACCAAGCTCAGGAACACTACACAAAAATCGGATGCTCCTGCAGTCAGCAAATTCATGAAGTTGTTGAAGGAAGGAATTTCGAGCTGTTCTACATCTGGTTAAAAAAAATAAAAAATAAAAAAATAGGTCAGCCCCCTTCTCCGCTCCAAGAACTGTGCCCAAGGGCCCTAAACATCAA
>JAVKPL010006008.1:0-25533 GCA_032173675.1 Gastrolobium villosum | reverse complement strand
GATTGAATCACAATTAAGTGTGGTCATTCATTGAATCTTACTTAAATTTTCTCTCATGCATTTCTTCTGGAAGAAGTATGCATGTCAGTCTTTCTTTCTTTCTTTTTTCTAAAAAAAAAAAAAAGCTATAACAATTTTGAAAAGGAAAAAAGTATCTAATGTTATTTTAGATAATTTTGTCTAATGTTCACTGAAATAACATCATTTTGTGGTTAAAAAATTAAAAACTTAGAATGATAATCACTTATAACCTTGAAATAAATTAAAATTACAAACACATCATGATTTCCGTTCCAAAACAATATCATTTCGGTGAACATTAGATAAGATTATCTAAAATAACTTTATAAAAAAAACCTTTTTTGAAAAAAAGTAAAGTAGATTATCATGAACTTAGATTAAATGGCACAGGTTATTATAATTTAATAATGATCTTGAATTTAAATTTTAAGTATGAAAATTCTATTGTTCATATATTAATTTTTGGCTAAAATTGGAGATTAGTTGTACACCGGTATAAGAAAAATGCTCTCACATGTTAAATTTTTATTTAATTTTCTTATAAAATGATAATTTCCTTTAATGTTAGACTTAAAGTTCAAAACCGATCGAAGCAAATAAAGTAACTAAAGAATGCACGTATATCATGTGCATGTACCCCGGTCCAGAAACCCCTAAAATTACTAGAAATGTCTTTATTATCGACGGAATTTTTCGACGGAAAAAACTCCGACGAAATTATTGACGGAATTTTCCACGGAATGTATTTTCCGTCAAAAATTTCGACGGAAAATATATTCCGTCAAAAAAAATTGACGGAAAAAAAATTCAATCAAAAACTTTTGAAAAATTAAAAAAAAAATTATATTTTGTAGACTATACGACGGAATATCGATTCTGTCGAAGATTTTCGAAGAAAAAGAAATTCCGTCGAAAACTTTTCAAAAAAATAAAAGAAAAAAATATATTTTGTGGGGTTTTCGACGGGATTTTGATTCCGTCGAAAACCGACGGAAAGAGAATTTCGTCGAAAATATTTGAAAAAAATTAATATATATATATATATATATATATATATATATATATATATTGTGGAGTTTTCGACGGAATTATGGTTCCGTCAAAGATTTTTGACGGAAAAGAAATTCCGTCGAAAACTTTTTAAAATAATAAAAGAAAAAGAAATTATATTTTTCAAAACATGGTATGAAAAAAGTATTTAGTCTAGAATATTTTTTTGTGGTTTTCGACGGAATTCCTTTTCCATCGAAAATCTTCGACGGAATCGAAATTCCGTCAAAAAATTCATGAATATAACTTTCTTTTTGATTTTTCTTTATTGGTTTTCGACGAAATTCCTTTATCGTAGAAAATCTTCGACGGAATCGGAATTCCGTCAAAAAATTCAGGAACATAATTTCATTTTTGATTTATTCTTTTGTATTGGTTTTTGACGAAATTCCTTTTCCGTGGAAAATCTTCGATGGAATCGGATTTCCACAAAATATGATTTCTTTTAGTTTTATTTTTTTCAAACGTTTTCAACGGGATTTCGATTCCGTCGAAAATCTTCGACGGAATCAGAATTTCTTCAAAAAAGTCCACAAAATATGATTTCTTTTCCTTTTATTTTTTTCAAACGTTTTCGACGGAATCGGAATTCCGTCGAAAAGTACACAAAATATAATTTCTTTTTCTTTTATTTTTTTCAAACATTTTCAACGGAATCGGAATTCCGTCGAAAAAGTCCACAAAATATAATTTCTTTTCCTTTATTTTTTTAAATCGTTTTTGACGGAATTTCGATCCCGTCAAAAAATTCCACAAAATATAAATTCTTTTTCTTTTATTTTTTCAAACATTTTCGACAGAATTTCAATTCCGTCGAAAAAGTCCACAAAATATATTTTATTTTTCTTTTAATTTTTTCAAAAGTTTTCGAAGGAATTCCTTTTCCGTCGAAGATTTTCGACGGAAAAGGAATTCCATTGAAAAGTCCGCAAAATATAATTTATTTTCTTTTATTTTTTCAAAAGTTTTCGACGGAATTCTTTTTCCGTCGAAGGTCTTCGACGGAATCGAAATTCCGTCGAAAAATACAAAATATAATTTCTTTTTCTTTTATTTTTTCAAATGTTTTCGACAGAATTTCCTTTTCCATCGAAAACTTTCGACGGAATTTCTTTTTCCGTCGAAATTTTTTTATGGAATCTATGGAAAAAAATTTCAATAATTTCCACAGAATTCTTTCCATCGAAAAATTCCGTCGATAATTAATACATTTATAGTAGTTTGATGTGAGTTTGGGAATGGTGTTAAGGGACATAGTCCATGGCCGATTTTGGTAAAATTTTGAGATCTGAAAAAAACAAACAAGAATTCAAGAAAGCAATAAGTGGACTAATTAATGAAATTTTGTTTAAATCATATTTATTTCACATTCAGTTTGGTGAACGTTTTCAAGAGACATGGATTCAAAATATTTGGCATATTTTAGAAGATAATTGTGCGTGTTTTGAATTTGATTGGTTGTCAAGTTCCTTATCACAATCTTTCATTAATTATTATGTTTATTTAATTATAATTATTTCCTTATTTTTAGGAGTTTGAATGTTGATTAGTCTGTATTTGTAATCAGTAATCCTTGTCTTTATCTTTAGAAGCTTTCCTTATTTTTTGGAGACATATATCCTTTGTTTTATCTTTGCTTTTAATAAGATTTGAATCTTGTTAGGATGTTTTCTTATTTTTGATTTATTTCTTATTTTTGATTTATTTCTTATTTTTGAATTTGAATTGTCAAAAAAGCCTATTTAAAGGCTAACTATCAATGAGAATAGAGACAAGCATTTTATTCATAACTTTGAGAGATTTTCTCTTTAGTTTCTTAAAAAATTATCGAACTTATCGAAATTCTTCTGTGGCGTTCAGTCGTTCACCCTTCGACTTATCAAACAGATTTCTTTATATTATTTAGGTTTAGATGGCATTCATGTTCATAGTTGAATAGATTTAGTTGTCAACATAATTACAAGATTAGAATATGTGAAAGACAATTAATAATTTACATATGAAAACGAATAAACACTTCCATACTTTTTCTATAATTTGGTTTAATTAATTAATTGGGATAGGATATGGTAACAACCAATTAGTGTTACTATCGATGGTGCTACCAATCAAGTTCACTGTTAGATCGATTATGTTGATCTAACAGTTATATTTATTTCCATCTTTGTATGGTTATGGTTTCACATATTTAATATGGAAAATCATAACCATACAAATGTGAAAATAAACATAAAGTATTAAATATGGGAAATCATAACTATACAAAGTTAAAAATAAATATAATCGTTAGATCAATATAATTGATTTAACAGTGAAATTAATAGGTAATAACACTAATTGGTTGTTATAATATCCTTCCCCTAATTAATTTGCCTAC
Organism: Gastrolobium villosum; assembly: GCA_032173675.1. Taxonomy (NCBI): domain Eukaryota; kingdom Viridiplantae; phylum Streptophyta; class Magnoliopsida; order Fabales; family Fabaceae; genus Gastrolobium; species Gastrolobium villosum. Next base: position 22,085 of record JAVKPL010006008.1, on the reverse strand, counting down.
AAAATTTTCTATAATTTATTTCTCTTTCTCCCTCACTGTAAAAGGGCAGTTACTATGGCACAATTTACTACATCTGAAAACGAAGGACACTTCCATATTTTATTATAATTTGGTTTAATTAATTTTGCCAAAAAAATTCTAATCTTTTTTTTTTGGTAATAGATAAGGCAAAGCCCAAACAAAATAAAACTACAAACTAAGATGCTGCATGTCAGTGTTACCCAAGTTGGGCATTTTGAATCTGCATACTCTAACTTGATGGGCGAGAATTAGAGGAACAAACACTGTTTTGGAAATATTATGCATTGAATGTATGTGTAATTATAAGAATAGAATTAGTTGTCAGCATAATTAACTATTATGTTAATATTTTGCATTGAATAAATTAGTTGTCAGCATAATTATAGGATTAGGTGGAAACAGGTCTGCATGGAATAAAAACATGGAGGTCTTGGCCTGCGAAGCATGAGGGAAATGAACTCAGCATTTATCATGAAGGTCGGGTTCAATCTTTTAGCTCATCCAAATGCCTTGTGGTCAAAGTTCTTACGTGCTAAGTATGATGTAGAGGAAGGCATGACGCCAATTATCCATGCTCCAAACAGCAGCTCCCAGCTTTGGAAGGGAATTTCACGTCACTGGGATACTGTAATGGATCATAGTCGGGTGTTGTTAGGCAATGGTCAGTCCACTTTGTTCTGGCTTGATAGCTGGCTTCCTGATTTGGTCCTTTAATCTCATATGTAGGTTCTCAGTTCTCTATTGGTGATGCTCTCCAGAAGGTGGTGGACTATGTGGATGATTTGGGACAATGGAAATGGAATTCTCTTCAACAATTGCTTCCAGATTTTGTTAGCATCGGTTTATGAATTTTCTTCCTCCCTCTAGTCAAGATGGCCAGGATCATTTAATTTGGAATAGAACGGCATATCGAAAGTTTACTGTTAAGTCAGCATATGCAATATTAGCCATCAATGATACTACAATCCAGCCTTTTCCTTGGGAAAGCATTTGGAGTTGGCAGGGGCCAGAAAGAATTCGCTTTTTTCTCTGGTTAATGGCAGGGAAGAAGCTAATGACTAATGTTTATAGACTCCACCGTCATATGGCTCTATCAGATCTATGTCCTAGATGTAATCAGTCTAGTGAAACTATCCTCCATACCATTCGAGATTGTCCACAATCAAAGGAAATATGGTGCTTGATAATGCCTCATAGGAATCAGCGTGAATTCTTCAACCTCAACCTGCATAACTGGATCATTTCTACTTTACATAGTTTAAAGGATTGGGGGATGGGGTTGAATTGGCCTATTTTAATTGGAATTTTAGCCTGGAAAATTTGGAAGTGCGGGAATTCTTGGGTTTTTGAAGGTAATTATCAGAATGCTTATTCGATTGTCTGTTTAGCAATTGGTTTCAGAGATAGTGTTGCTCTTGCAGCTAACACCATTTTAGGAACGGGTAATCAACAAAGGAATCAAATAGAAGGATTGGTTGCTGGATTTTATCCCCCTGTGGATTGGGTTAAGCTTAATGTTGATGGTGCAAGTGATGCTAATGGTACTAGGACTGGGTTGGAGGAGTTCTTCGAGATGCTTCAGGAACTTGGATTGTCGGATTCTGTAAAAACTTAGTTTCAGGTACAGTTTTGCATGCTGAATTATGGGCTTGCTTGGTTGGTTTGGAGCTAGCTTGGGATAAAGGTTTTAATCAAGTTTGGTTGGAAGGAGATTCTCTTTCAGCCCAACAGCTTATTACAAATGGGTGTGATATGGTCCAATTAACAAATCCAAGCCCAAATAACCAAAGCCCAACAAACCCATCAGACCCTAATGGCATGGAGTTGGAGATAACCAATGAAGAAAAGAAAGAAAGAGCAGTGGCACAAGAGAACTTTCCAGATGTGCACGTGGAAGGAAGACCCAAGAGGAATCGTAAGAGACCAACACGTCTGAATGAGGAAGACTTTGTATTGTAAGTAATAGGATGTTATAGGTAGATACCAATATACTTGTATTCTGCCTTTTGTATATGTTGTAGGTAGTTACAAAGGATATTGGACTGATTGGTTATAAAAGGGAATTCAATGGTGTAATCTCATCAGTTGATAATAGAATAAAAAAACTTCAGAATATTTCTCTCCTCTGTTCCTTCTCTTTCTTTCTCATCTCTTCTAAAGAATTCTCTCGATAGAACTGGGTTCTATCATCTGGTGCTTTCATCCTGAACCATGGCCCCTGACACTCGCTCTCGATCCCTGGACAACCGTTTGGAGAACACCCAAGCTGAAGTAGAGGTATTGAAGGAGTAGATGCACAAACGTTTTCAGAAACTGTCTTGCAAACTGGATGTGATTTTCGACAATTACAGAGAGCGTCAAACATCGCCCAGTGCCTCAACGAATCCTCACTCTTCAAGTTCGCGGGATCATGCTGCAGCAAAGAATCTACGCCTCAAAGTTTCGCGCTACGATGGCTTGAGTTATCCACAAGGTTGGATTTACAAAATCAACCAATTCTTTGATTTCTATGATATGGAAGAAGAACAGCGATTGAAGATTGCCCCTTTCTATTTTGAGGTCAAAGCTTTGAAATGGTACCAGTGGTTCAACAAGAATTCGACAATTGACTCTTGGCCAAGATTTCTTCAGTCTTTGCAAATTCGATTCGGTCCATCTGAAATGGAGGATTATCAGGGCCAACTAACAAAATTGTTTCAAACAGGAACGGTGTTGGAATATCAAGAAGCATTTGAACATCTTTCCAACCAGGTAGATAGGCTATCCGAATCCTTTCTGGTAAGTTGTTTCATTTCTGGGTTAAAACATGAAATTCAGCATGATGTCTCTGCCTTTCGTCCTTCTTCTTTAACACATGCCATGTCCTTAGCCAAAATCCAAGAATCCAAATTGCAGCTTAAGAATAACCCACCAAAATTGCATTCTCCCTATCCTCCATTATTACCCACACCACAATCACGATATAACCAAAATACCAACACTGCCAAAACCACTTCCATAAACATAGATACTACCCAGCACAAACCTACTACTCAAAGAATCACCCAAAGCCAAATTCAAGAACGTAGAGAGAAGAACCTGTGTTTTACTTGTGGAGAAAAGTATTTCAAAGGCCACAGGTGTAAAGCTTCTGTACATGTATTAATTGTACTGGATGAGGATTATGCAGACTTGGATGATAGAACTATGAGTCAAGAACCTAATGTTTGTTGTATAGATACACAAGTATTTTACTTGGATTCGCCTCAAATTAGCTTGCATGCCTTATCTGGGTGCTTCATACCTCAAACTTTGCGTTTCACCTGTCATATTGGTAAAACTGAATTAACTCTTTTGGTAGATGGGGGAAGTACACACAATTTCCTCCAACCAAGGGTGGTATCATCCCTTAATCTGCCAGTCACCACTGATAGGCAATTTGATGTGATGGTTGGGAACGGCCAAGTCCTAAAGTGTGAGGGATTCTGCCCAGCAGTTCTTATTCAAATTCAACAACATATTTTTCTGGTTGATTTTTATATTCTTCCAATTCAAGGGGCAGACATCGTTCTAGGGGTCCAGTGGTTGCAAGTTTTGGGGTCAATTAGGCTGGATTACAGCCAGTTAACCATGGAATTCTCATGTGAAGGAGAGACAATAAAGCTACAAGGTGATAAACATTCTGGTCCAATCTCACTAAACCAGTTTAAAAAGATCCAAAATGCTGATCAGATTGCTTCTTTATATCAACTCACATTGCTAAACTCGGATATCACGACACCAGAACCTACATTTGATCCAAAAATTCAGAAGCTGTTAGAAGAGTTTGACATTCTTTTTCAAGAACCAAGAGAATTGCCACCACACAGACAGCTAGACCATGAGATTCATTTAGAGCCTAATGCACCTCCAGTTAATGTTAGGCCCTACAGATATCCTCACTTCCAAAAGAGTGAAATTGAGAAGCAAGTCCAGCAAATGATTGAATTAGGATTCATAAGGCATAGCTCCAGTCCTTTTTCTTCACCAGTTTTATTAGTAAAAAAGAAGGATGGTTCATGGAGATTTTGCATTGATTATAGGGCCCTCAACAGTATCACTATTCATGATAGATTCCCCATTCCAACAACAGATGAATTAATGGATGAACTTGGGGGATCACAAATCTTCTCCAAGCTGGACTTAAGGGCAGGATACCACCAAATCAGGGTGCACCCAGCTGACATACATAAAACTGCATTCAGAACCCACCAAGGTCATTATGAGTTCCTTGTAATGCCTTTTGGGTTAACTAATGCACCTTCTACATTCCAATCTACCATGAATCTTCTATTACAGCCATACCTTCGCAAGTTTGTTACTGTTTTCTTCGATGATATTCTGATATACAGTCCTTCTTTGGAGCTACATTTGGAACACTTGCAACAGGTACTGACCACTCTTAGAGATAATCAATTTTTCATTAAAAAGAGTAAATGTTCTTTTGCTCAAACCGAAGTGGAATACTTGGGTCATCGGGTATCTGTAGTTGGAGTTAGTATGGATATGAATAAGGTTAGAGCTATGGTAGATTGGCCCATTCCTAAGAATCTTAAACAGTTGAGAGGATTTCTTGGCCTCACTGGGTATTATAGAAAGTTTGTTAACAACTATGCATCCATAGCTGCTCCACTAACTAACTTGTTGAAGCATGACTCGTTTATATGGACAACAATTGCTCAAACAGCCTTTGATCACCTTAAGACAGCAATGACTTCAGCACCTGTTCTGTCATTGCCAGATTTTAGCAAAGAATTTGTTGTGGAGACTGATGCTTCAGACTTGGGAATTGGTGCTGTGCTTCTACAAACAGAACACCCAATTGCCTATTTTAGTAAAAAATTAGGTTTAAGAATGCAAAAAGCTTCTGCCTATGTGAGGGAGCTATATGCTATAACAGAATCAGTCAAGAAGTGGAGGCAATACCTACTTGGGAGGAAATTTTTGATTAGAACTGATCAAAAAAGTTTGCGTGGGCTGTTAGATCAAGTGGTTCAAACACCCGAGCAACAGTATTACTTAGCCAAGTTATTGGGGTTTCAATACTCCATTGTTTATAAGCCAGGGAAGGACAATAGAGTGGCTGATGCACTATCAAGATATCCCACTATTATGTCAATGGCAACTCTTGTTGTGGTGAACTTTGATATTCTAGAAGAGCTTAAAAAAGAGAATAAGCAAGCTCTTTTTTTCCAGCAATTATACCAACAACTAGAGGCCGATACAGGAATGCATACCTCTTATGAGGTTCGGGATGGATTGTTGTTATACAAAGGGAAACTATTGTTAGATCCAACTTCTCCTCTCACTCATAAAGTCCTCAAAGAAAGTCATTCCACCTTGACTAGCGGTCACACTGGTATACAAAAGACCATGGCTAGAATTAGTGCTTGTTTCACTTGGCCTGGGTTAAAAAAAGCTGTCAAAAATTATGTCAATTCCTGTTTAGTCTGCCAACAGGTGAAATGTCAAACCACTGCACCTGCAGGATTATTACAACCCATTCCTATACCTGAGAGGATCTGGGAGGATCTGTCCTTGGATTTTATAACAGGTGTGCCCATGTCACATGGCTATACAACAATATTAGTGGTGGTTGACAGGTTGTCTAAGCAAGCACATTTTGGTTCTCTTCCTAAGAAATACTCAGCCACTACAGTGGCAGAATTATTTTCTCACTTAGTCTACAAATTACATGGATTGCCTAAATCCATTATTTCTGATCGGGATCCAATATTTTTTAGCAGATTTTGGACTGAGTTGTTTGAGCTTAGTGGCACCAGTTTACGCCACACAACTGCCTACCATCCACAATCAGATGGTCAATCTGAAGTGGTTAACAGGGTCTTGGAACAATACTTACGGTGCTTTGTGGCTGATTTTCCCAAGAAATGGTCCAAGGTTCTGCATTGGGCAGAATATTCTTATAATACTTCATATCATAGCTCAGCAGGCATGTCTCCTTTTAAAGCAGTGTATGGTCGTGATCCACCTTCTATCTTAGACTACTTACCTGCTGTTGCTTTAGTAGAGGAGGTTGACAGACTATTAGTGGATAGACAAGCACTCTTACAACAGTTAAAAATTAATCTACGCAAGTCTCAACAGACTATGAAAGACCAGGCCAATAAAAAGAGAAGAGATGTTCAATACAGAGTTGGTGATCTAGTTTGGGTACTTCTACAACTTTACAGGCAGTCTTCAGTAGCCAATAGGCTCTCTCACAAACTGTCTAAATGATATTTTGGGCCTTTTCCCATCTTAAAGAAAGTGGGACATGTTGCCTATAAATTGGAGTTGCCACATCATGCTAAGATTCACCACACCTTCCATGTCTCATTACTCAAGCAGTATAAAGGAGAGCACAACATTTCCCCTTTTCCACTACCAGAGATTTTTCAAGGAGGGCTTCTAGTATTGGAACCTCTCCAAATTTTGGGATCCAGAGTAATTCAAGAAGGAGACTCTCAAGTTAAGCAGGTTCAAGTTTTGTGGGATAGTATGTCATAGGAGCATATTAGTTGGGAATCATGGGTTGACTTTTCCAGGCAGTCTCCTACCTTCAACCTTGAGGGCAAGGTTGATTTTAATGGGGGAGGTATTGATATGGTCCAATTAACAAATCCAAGCCCAAATAACCAAAGCCCAACAAACCCATCAGAACCTAAGGGCATGGAGTTGGAGATAACCAATGAAGAAAAGAAAGAAAGAGCAGTGGCACAAGAGAACTTTCCAGATGTGCACGTGGAAGGAAGACCCAAGAGGAATCGTAGGAGACCAACACGTCTGAATGAGGAAGACTTTGTATTGTAAGTAATAGGATGTTATAGGTAGATACCAATATACTTGTATTCTGCCTTTTGTATATGTTGTAGGTGGTTACAAAGGATATTGGACTGATTGGTTATAAAAGGGAATTCAATGGTGTAATCTCATCAGTTGATAATGGAATAAAAAAACTTCAGAATATTTCTCTCATCTGTTCCTTCTCTTTCTTTCTCATCTCTTCTAAAGAATTCTCTCAATAGAACTGGGTTCTATCAGGGTGCCACCATGATTATCCTGCGGCTAATTTGGTGAATCGTATTCAAAATTTGATGCAGCGAGATTGGCAGGTTTATATGTCTCACATTCACCATGAAGGAAATAGATTAGCGGACTTTCTAGCCTCTTACTCTTACGGTTTCTCTTGGGCAGTTTAGGAATTTGATAGTCCACCTTCAGGTTGTCTTGATAGTTTGTATGGTGACACTATAGGTGTTCACTGGTCTAGGCTTTGTGCCTAGTTTCTTTTGTTGTGTTTTGTTTTTACTTTCCTATTATTTCCAAAAAAAAGAATGTATGAAAGGCATTTAATAGTTTTCATTTGAAAACGAATGGACACTTCCATATTTTTTCTATAAATTGGTTTAGTTAATTAATTTGCCAACAAAACTTTCTATAATTTATTTCTCTTTCTCACCCACTGTATATTTTTTCTATTATTTGGGATGAAAAACTTCTACTATGACTCATTTAATTTTCATTTTAAGTTTAATTTTCATTTTTCATTTAGCTTTCGTTTGTCATTTATCTTCCATTTTTTTCATTTATTTTTCATTTTCATTTTGTTTTTGTTTTTCATTTTGTTTCCATTTTCATTTAATTCTCATTAAGGGTATATACTATTATTATTATTATTAATTTATTATTACTATTGATATTAACTGGTTAAGTGTGAAAAAGAATCTGGTTCATGAGGTTTAAATAGGGGTGGCAAAACGGGTTGGCCCGCCCCGACCGGACCCGCCCCGCCACCAACCCACCAATCTGGTTCATTTAGTTTTTGTTTCATTTAATTTCTGCTTTTTATTTGATTTGTGTTCTTCATTTAGCTTTCGTTTTTCATTTAGCTTCTGTTTTTCGTTTAGTTTTTGCTTCTCTCTTCTATTTTTTTGGTAACTGATCCTAATTTCTTCTTTGAGGCGAATCAGAATCTCCCAGTATCCACACGGGTTCGACTCTTTGAGCCGCCTATGGGACTAATCCAGAGTTCGAGTGCGAATCCAAGGATTACGATACTTATGCCCTCCCCAGATGGTGTTGGTGAGATTCAAACTGAGGTCCTCTCCCACCACTCAGTCCTCATGCTACCAACTGAGTCACCACACTTGGGTACTCTCTCTCTCTTCTAGTTATAACTAGTTATAACTACTTATAATGATTTGGAATAATTAAATTAAAATATCATAATTATTGTATAATTTAAATGTAAATTGTCCACTTTGTGCGGGGACACTTTTTGAATGAGTTTTCTTTTATTTCATAGAAAACAAAAAAGAATAAGCTTTGTCAATTATATTGATTAATTGCAGACCAAATTATATATATAACCTATATCTTAATTAATCAGAACAAAATATAATCGCTAGTTAAACTTTAAATTTGCATACAATCGAAGTTTGTACTTCATCGACTTGAAGAGGAGGACTTAAATGATTGATCACTTCATATTTGGATATTATGTGAAGAATCATGTCTTTTTCTAAATTACAATTAATAAGTGTCCTATCTCGGTTGGAACACAAGCAAAATCTTTCCTTTTTCAGTGGGCCTCCCTGCAACAATGGGCAAGTGGAAAAGATAACATTGTGTCCAACATGTACCCATTATGATTCTGTGTCCTTGTTAACTATTTCTTCGCTTCGGTTATCCATGGTGTCTTGTACTTCGTGCTCAGCTTTTGATGAATTATCATGATCCATGCAAATAATATTGCCCTCAATACAGGAATGGCTGTTGCTGCTGCTGTTACTTCTATCATTATCTACGGTCGTGGACGTGACAACAACCTCAATTTCTTGATTAATTCCTGGAGTGATTTCTAAATGAGGCACCTTTTTCATTTCTTTGCTCTTTCCCCACAACACCATGTACAATCCAATCACAATTAGCACCGCTCCAATTACACTAATTAAACATGTTTCAAAAATCAAACCATGAATATGTCAGTTGAACATGATCATAAAAGAACTACAATATCTTTAGGTGCACTGGGATTTGGTTTATATATACCTTCCTATGTATAAGTTCTCATCCAACATTAAGGAACCAGCAATGGCAACAAGCACAAGCACAAGAGGGTTGAAAACAGAGGCATACAGTGGGCCTCTCATCCTGACACACCATGCAATGACAATAACCATTACTCCAGAGGCCACAATACCCTGTAACAACACCACCAATTCACCTTAGCACATGTCATTTTATTATCAATCATAATTTCAATACCTTACTTCACACAACCAATGTTTTAATTGCTAATTATGTAATTAACATACCGAAAATGCTGAAGTAAGAAGCCTAATATTCCAACCCAACCTCCATTGGCTCCAATCCTTCTCAACACAAAGAGCAAAAACAGTAGATTGTATTGCCCCCATTAAGTTCATCAAAGCTGTACTCGAGAGATGGCTCGGGAATTCTTTGCTCATCTTAGCCTGCAGTGTCACACAATGATGAACCAGAGAACCATAAATTCATTTATGCAAATAAAATGACTGATATCTATGTACTTATGCTAACCTGAATGATAAGCCATAATGCAAAACAGAAGCAGCTTCCAAGACCAAAAAAAATACCAAGCAATTTACTAGCAGAATCACCATTTAGTGTTCCCGTTGGTCATTTTTATGCAAAAGGTTAACGTGGAAGGTCCAAATGTTAATTTCGACACCTTTGAGAAAGGTCAGCATCATTGCCCCACCAACTCCTGTTATCGTTCCTAACACCTTAATTTTGCCTGCTACCGTTTGTAAATTTAATCTTTCGAAACTAAGGAAAAAACAATATGAGTTATCAGTAATCATCTATGTCATATGTGGCCTGAACATTACACAACTTTGTTGAAATGAAAACTTTAAAGCTATAATAGGTGTGGTGATTGGTGTGAATACGTACCCGCAGGCTACGGCCAAGATAAAAGTGATGGCAGGAATGAGATTATAAACAGCGGAAGCAAATGTTGCTGATATCAATGCCAAGGACTCGTAGTAAAGGATTTGGAACAAAGTTCCCCTGTTATACTTACATGATCATGTGAAAAAATTGTTAAAATCGTACTGACAGTACAATATATTAGCAATTAACATACGTGCCTAAAAAAAACTTTAATTACCCAAATAGGCCACAAAAGAATGACATAAAAAGCACCCTCCAAGTCAGCTTTGGTCTGTTCTTCCTGTAAAAAATAATAAAGGAAAAACCATTTTAGCCTAGCTAGTTATTAATATTGTATTCAGGTAATATTATAGTGAAAAGTGCAGGAACAAAATGAAGTTGTGGGGATATGGACCTTTCAAAAATAAGAGGAAGTGGAACAGTGCATGCTGCTGCGAAAATGAGACGGTAAGCAGTAACAACTCTAATGCTCATTCCATCGTTTATGGCAAGCTTGTAGAGCACAGTCGCCGTAGCAATTACAATCTGCACCACCACCATCAAGAGGGCTGGCTTCAACCCATGCATTACTTTCCCTATATCTCTCATTTTTTGTGTAATCTTAATATGTATGTCTATCACAACTTGCTGCTGCAATAGGCTTTGTGATTGAAGAAACTGAAGAACGATATGGCGTTATGGAAGTTGCATCCCAGCGATGGTTTGTTTATATAAACAAGTGTGCTGTGTAGAGCACTGCGATATACGCGTCTTGCAGTTAAGGTGAGACCCTCAATAAGCTTTTCTAAAAATAGCTTGTTTTTATGATATAGCTTATTTTCATATCTTCTTTTTCTAAAAAAAGATATGAATTTTGTTTCTTTTGTTGTAACAAAATAGGGCTTGCGTTGTTTCCAAAAAAAAAAAAAAAAAAACTAGGCCTAGCTTTGGGACAACGGGGGAGATTGGACACTCTGTAAATTTGAATAAGCTTTTCTAAAAATAGCTTGTTTTTATGATATAGCAATGTCACATCTTTTTCTAAAACAAAGATATGAATTCTGGAAATAAGGGTAAGAAAGAATTTTGTTTCTTTTATTGTAACATTATAGACCTAGCGTTACGACAACGGGGGAGATTGGACACTGATGGTAAATTTGAATAAGCTTTTTTTTAAAAATAGCTTGTTTTTATGGTATAGCTTATTTTCGTATCTTCTTTTTGTAAAAAAATAATTAGTCCTTTTAATTAATAAAAAAATATTTATTATATATTTTAGTAATTTATCTAATTATCTTAAGAAAGTTTGGATATATTTTTCATCGAAAAATATTTCTTCTTTTAAAAACAAAAAAAGTTCGCAATTAATATTCACTGTTGGAATTATGAATATGTTAAAAAAATTCATTTTCCATCAGATAACAAATCAATACGACAAAAATAAAAAATAAAAAAATTGCCTCTACAATAACATTTGTAGAATACGGCCGTATTAGATTGTCTAGTTGAATACTTGTGTCTACGTTTGGCGTTCGCACTCTGAATATGGATACCCAAGATTGAATCACAATTAAGTGTGGCCATTTGTTGAATCTTACTTAGATTTTCTCTCATGCATTTCCTCTGGAAGAAGTATGCATGCCAGCCTTTCTATTTTTCTACAGAAAATGGTTCCTAATAATTTTGAAAAAAGTAAAGTGGATTATCACGAACTTAGATTAAATGGCCGATTTTGAACCCAGATTGCTCACATAATCATCATCCCTGCAATTGAGGGTTTTCACAAGTCGTGCTTCAAATCCAATGAACCTTTTAGGGAAAAAAAACCCAGGAGAAAGTGATGACCAAATGATGATAGCTTAATTGACGTATGACATCTAAGCAGGTGGGGTGAGAGTATAAGTTCAATCCTCCCCAATAACATCTTTAAAAAAGGTTTAAAGCCTAAATTTGTCCCGAATATGATTGTCTCCCACTATGGATTCCCGTAGTTTATTAAAAAAAAATTGAAAGAAAAGAAAAGCGCATCATAGTTGTTCGCTTGTACAAACCAGCTTGCATGTACCCATTCCTCCTCCGTGGAGGTATGTGCAAGTCCATTCTTTTCATGGAACATTTAATAGCAGTGCACATCAGCCTCACAACCCGCTTGAGCTCTTCCACTTTACCAACAAATATCAGCGGGAAAACATCTAGCAAGGAAGAATATTGATTTGTGGGACGACCTATTTCATACTCAGCAGAAAGGGAACTTCAACTATGTACCTTTTTCCTGAATATTGCTTATGATGCTAAAAACTTGGGGGACAAACTTTTTTTTTTTTGAAGAACACTTGATCCTGGATTCATCTACTTATGGATGGTAAATTTTACCTCGTTGAATTGCTAAAAGACAACACAGATTATACCTGCAAATTACGCCATTATGAGTTTTTCCATCTCACAGAATCCAAATCACAGACAGCAACAATTGTACCGATATATCTGCAATACAATTAAATGTAATGTTTCTTATCAAAATTATTTCCATGTATAATATCTACTCCCAGAAAATCATTTCCTATCACAGGAATACTATATAAAATGTTATTTCTAAGTAAACTGAATTGAGGAATTAAATTTTGTTTCAGTCAGCAACTAACTTGCAAGCTAAACTATTTACATCTTCCAATTATAATACGGATATGTTTTTTCTAAAGTTACATTAGATAACTTTATTTAATGTTTACCGAAGTGACATTGTTTTGGAGCAGAAATCATGTTTAATTTTTACCATTCTAGATTTTTAATTTTTCAACTCTAAAACGATGTCATTCTGGTGAACATTAGACAACAAAGAAAGTTGTCTAAAGTAACATTAGATACTTTTTTCCCGTATAATATTCAACCACCCAAGTTCTCTTTTTCAACGCAATATTTTCAAAATAGCGTCCACAGTTCATAAAAATATTCTTATCATGCATGTTCTCAAAGGGGGGCACCTTCTGGTTCCTGAGTCTTCACTCTTCAGTTTCAAACATCAATCGGAAGCGCAAGCCAGATGATATTTGGTTGCTATACACTGCCTTGTAATAATTGGCTAAAGGAATAACAAACTCTGAGGGACTAGCCCTGTTCTCAAAGGAAGGATGTAAGTTTGAAAATTTTAAAACTGATGATAATAGTTCATATTCCATTACAATCTGATTTAACAGACCGGAAATAAAATTGATAATCAAAGAAATTATGCATTGGTACTGATAAAATAGAGTAAATGAAAGATGTTGACCAAGGATTATAAAACACAGTGAAGGAACTACTGTTTGCAGCAGCTAATGTGCATACTATCACTTAATAGTACTGAGGATGATAAAGGAAATCTTACAGACAACATCTCTTCAATTTATTTCAACTTTTCTAGTGGAAAATGATTGTCAATTTCAGCTCCCAATATAGCAATAGGAACCTTGACATCTGAAGAAAAACTAAATAAAGTTTGTCAACAATCTCAATAATCATTTGTGTAACCAGAAAACTGAAAAGCACATGTTTACCATTAATTTCATTATCTATACTGAACATGGAAATTGCCAAATTGTTAAAGAACCGTTTCAACCCAAACCCAAAACCTTAAGGTGTTAGGTGATAGTTTTTTTAATGATTTATATTATATTCTCTAACACATCCCTTCATGCAATAGTCTTTTAGGCTTGAAGTGTGGATATGGCACAAGCTCATTATTGGTCTACCTCGTGCTTTTTTTAATTCCACTTGAAAAAGTGAGGGGGGATGGGATCGAACTGATGACCTCATCGCCATTGAAACAATCATATAAATAACAGTTACAGCCCAAAACCGTGATGGTCTTTTAGATACTTTATATTTTATTCCCTAACACAAATTTCACAACCACCATCCCTGGAACAAAGCGAACAAGTTAAACGATTCCACATCCCTTATAACAGCATAATGTGTGTTCACTTTCACCATTTGTAACCCCCTAATGCAGAAACTTGATGATTTAGATTTAGGGCAATAATAAGCTAAGATATTTGCAACTCAAACATGTTAGGCACCTTTGTTTGCAGAGTGCCCTTGCCGATGCTTGGGCAACCCAAATCCTTTCCTTACGTGCGGCGCGTGAGATTGGTGGATAACCCAGTTCGTCGTATACTCGTACTCCAGTTCGTCCATCGGAATTGCGAGAATAATTGGGATAAGACGAGACAGATAACGATGAGGAAAGAACAATCGGGACCAGAGACAAATTACTCAGAGAGAATGAGGAGAGAGAGAGAGAGAGAGAAGAGAGAATTGGCATTAATCGAGGCCGTTCAATCTATATTTAATTTAACGATGTTAGATTGGTGGTAAGGATAATAAATTTTTATGGTGGTAAAAATAATCTTTTAAAATTTGAAGAGGTCGTTGACTGGGCTGAAAATTGAGTTATTGAGTTATTAATTCAACTGACTTCAAACAAATAAATTATGGAAAAAATGTTTATTCTTTTAAATGACACAATTTATATCTTTTCATTCTCTTAAAGAGGTGAGACCCACATTTTTTTTTGTCAACTCTGTCTTTTTTATTTATGTATTTCTCTCTATTAAAATGATACAACTTTATATCTTTTAAAATGACACACATTTTACCCATAAATTATTTACATATTAAAAAATTTAAATATATTATTTATATTAAAAATTCAGAGGAGAAAATTATGAATGAAAGTTAAACATCATTAGCAGTCTTGTAAGTCCATACTTTTTAATAGACAGTTGAACTTGAAAACCAACCACAAATAACTTTTTTTCTTTTGCATAAATAATGAATTCCTTCAGAAAAAATGATTTACTACTCAAGTCTATATATATCGCGGGAAAGTTAAATGTTGTCCGTGCAAGTTGCCACCATTATTTATTAATTTCTAATGTCTGTATCTAAATAAATTCTCAGTTTTTTTTTTGGTACATAATTCTCAGCTTTTTGTGTAGTGGGCACTAGTTGATACTATTATTTTGAAAAATATCTTATTATTATTTTGAAAAAAATATCTTATTATTATTTTGAAAAAAATATTTAATTTTTGACTTTTACTTTATTTAAAAACTGAAATTTATAATTTCAAAAAAAAGATAGATTTTTGACTTTTTTTATCACTTTTGCTTTTTATAAAACCAGATATCCAAATAGATTTTTTTAGAAGTGTTTTTTTTTCTTAAAAAATCAGTTTTGGAGAAAAAAAAGTTCATCCAAGCGGACTCTAAGTATTAAACATAAGTAATTTAATAAAAGGTAATAAAATATAATTAATATAATTTATTAATTTTTTAGATTTTATTCAATTAAATGAAATGATAAAAACTTTGAAACACAATTACAATATATATATATATATATATAGAGGAGCAATTAAGGTTTGAGTCTATGAACTCATGCAAATTACCCATCACTTGACCAATTGCAGTGGCACAGTATATTTTAATTATATATGCTGATGATAATTTGTTCATTACTATCTGAAACAATAAATTATTCTATTATAAGTTACACTTTTAATCTTGTCCGTTGATCCCAATTATTTACTAAGACTCTAATATTTTAGTAATGTGAACCATTGGACACAAATGTATCAATGGTCAAGATTGACTGTAAGATTTCTAACTCTTACACCAGTGTAAGAATATCATGCCCCATATATATATATATATATATATATATATATAAATATATATATATATATTTATATATATATATATATATATCTTAATTAATTAGAACAAAATATAATCGCCGGTTAAACTATAATTTTGCATACAATTTGTAGTTTGTACTTCATCAACCTATAGAGGAGGACTTAATAATTGATCACTTCGCATTTTGACATTATGTGAAGAATCATGTTTATTTTTAATTTACAACTATTAAGAGTATCCTATCTCATAGGGAACACAAGCAAAATCTTTCCCTTTTCAAGGGGCCAACCTACAACAATGGGCAAGCGGAAATGATGATAGTGTTCAACATGTGCCCTTCATGATACTGTGTTCTTGTTAGCAATTTCTTCTTTTCAATTAATCTCGGTGTCTTGTACTTTGTGCTCATTCTTGGATGAATTATCATGATCCTTACAAACAATATTGCCTTCAATATTGGAATGGCCGTTGCTGCTGCAGTTACTTTTATTATGATCTACGGTCGTGGACGTGACAACAACCTCAATTTCTTCAATTCCTGGAGTGATTTCTAAGTGAGTCACCTTTTTCCTTTCTTTGCTCTTACCCCATAACACCATGTACAATCCAATCAAAACTAGCACTGCTCCAATTACACTAATAATACATGTTTCAAAAATCAAACCATGAATATGTAAGTTGACACTAATCATAAATTAATAGTCAATCACAATATATTTAGGTGCACTAAGAGTTGATGTATATATACCTTCCTATGTATAGGTTCTCATCCAACATTAAGGATCCAGCAATAACAACAAGCACAAGCACAAGAGGGTTGAAAACAGAGGCATACAGGGGGCCTCTCATCCTGACACACCATGCAATGACAATAACCATTATTCCAGAGGCCAAAATACCCTGTAACAACACCACCAATTCACCTTAGCACATGTCATTTTATTATCAATCATAATTTCAATACCTTACTTCACAAAGCCAATGTTTTAATTGCTAATTATGTAATTAACATACCGAGAATGCTACAGTGAGAAGCCTAATATTCCAACCCAACCTCCATTGGCTCCAATCCTTCTCAACACAACGGGCAAAAACAGTAGATTGTATTGCCCCCATTAAGTTCATCAAAGCTGCACTCGAGAGATGACTTGGGAATTCTTTGCTCATCTTAGCCTGCAACGCCATATAGTGATTAAAGACAAGAGAACCATAAATCCAAAGAAACGTTCATTTATACAAATAAAATGACTGATATCAAAGTACTTATGCTAACCTGAATGATGAGCCATAATGCATAAGAGAAAGTGCTTCCAAGACCACAAAAAATACCAAGCAATTTACTACCAGAGTCACCATCTAGTGTTCCAATGCGGCCATTTTTATGCAAAAGGTTAATGTGGAAGTTCCAAATGTTAATTTCTACACCTTTAAGAAAGGTCAGCATCATTGCCCCGCCAACTCCTACTATCGTTCCTAACACCTTAGCCTTGCCTGCTACCGTTTGCAAATTTAATCTTTCGAAACTAAGGAAAAAACAATGTGAGTTATCAGTAATCATCCATTTCATATGTGGCCTGAACATTACAATGAAAACTTGAAAGCTATATAATAGGTGTGGTGATTGGTGTGAAAACATACCCGCAGGCGACAGCTAAGATAAAAGTGACGGCAGGAATGAGATTATAAACAGCGGAAGCAAATGTTGCTGATATCAATGCCAAGGACTCGAAGTAAAGGTTTTGGAATAAACTTGCGCTGTGATATTGACATGATCATGTGAAAAAATTATTAAAATCTTCACTTGCGTTACCATCAACAACACTTTCATCTCAAACTAATTGAGATATGTAGTAGATGAATCCAAATAAAAGATATGAAAAAATTAAAAAAGATAAAAGTAATATATATATATATATATATATATATATATATATATATATATATATATATATATATATATATATATATATATATATATATGGGTTAGGATCATTTTAGACCAGCAGTGTAAGTTACACTCTCAATCTTGTCCGCTGATCCCACTTATATCTAAGGGCTCAAATTTTTTAGTAATGTGAGCCATTGGATACAAGTGGATCAATGGTCAAGATTGAGTGTAAGAATTCTAATTCTTACACTGATGTAATAATATCTTGCCCCCATATATATATATATATATATATATATATATATATATATATATAGTAGATTATATTTATAAATTTTTTATTTACAAATTACATTATATCTTACTGGTAAGACACTTTATTGAGTGAAGTCTTACAGGTAAGTTAGTATAATCTGTAAGAAAAAAGTTTGTTAATATAACTCTTCATATATATATATATATATATATATATATATATATATATATATATATATATATGAGATAGGATATTCATACTACCAAATTTTTCTACTACTACTCCAATCACCATTGGATTAGAGGAAAAGTTAAATGAAGAGAGAGAAAAGAAAAACAACTTTTGAATCCAATGATGATTACAGTGGTAGCGAAGTGGTAGTAGAAAAATTTGATAGTATGAATATCCTACACACACACACATATATATATATATATATGAGGTAGGATCCTTTGACACCGATGTCAAATTTCAAATTTGACACCTCATCTGAGAGCCGTTAGATCAAAAAAGATCAATGGTGTCACATGCTTACAAATCAGAGTCGTTGATCTTTTTTGATCTAACGACTCTTAGATGAGGTGTCAAAGGATCCTACAGACACACACACACACATATATATATATATATGGAGAGTTATATTGACAAACTTTTTATCTATAAACTCTTGCAAACTACACTATGTACTCTCAGAAGTACACTAGGTTACACTATGTACTTTCGGGAGTATTTGGTATAATTTGCAAAGATTTGTAAATGGATCATTCCCCTATATATATATATATATATATATATATATATATATATATATAGGGATAGGATCCTTTGATCAGTGGTGTCACATACTTACAAATTAGAGCCGTTATTATTTTTTATATAATTATTCTCAGATTAGGTATCAAACTTTAAATTTATCATTAGTGTCAAAGGATCCTACCCCATATATATATTTAAAAATATCTCAATCGGTTCATCGTTTCACGATTAGTCCAATTCAGGGCGGGTTATGGATAAAAACTTTAAACCCTTCCTAAAGATGGCACTGGGAGGATCGAATACATGCTCTTACCCCACCTACTCAGCTCCTATGCGCCAACTGAGCTACCATGATTTAGTATATATTTATTATTTTCTTATGCTTATTTTGCTCTCCTATATATCTTTATCTCCTTATCTCCTTTTTTGCCCTCCAATATATAAAGAGGTAAACAATTAAAATGAAAAGTATATTAAGGTAAACTAAAGATAATGATAAATAAGAGAGAAATATCAGAGTGATTGATCTGTTTTTATCTAACGGCTCTTAGATGGGGTGTCAAACTTCAAATTTGACACCGGTGTCAAAGGATCCTGCCCATATATATATATATATATATGTGTGTGTGTGTGTAAACATTTCTACAGCCACTTTAGATAAGGTTATCTTAAGCTATCCCTTTTTAACTAAGTTTGACTAGTCATACATTAAAATTACATTTTTTATCTCTTCTAAGACATTGTCGGCTGACGTGGCAGAGAGAGAAAATGCAATTTTAATGTATGACTTGTCAAACTTAGTTAAAAAGGGATAGTTGTAGATAACCTTATCTAAAGTGGCTGTAGAAATACTTTTTCATATACATATACATATATATATATATATATATATATATATATTCCAATTGGTTCATCGCTTCGCGGTTAGTCCAATTCGGGGCGGGTCAAAGATTAAATCTTTAAACCCCTCCTAAAGGTGGCACTGGCGAGGATCAAATACATGTTCTTACCCCTACTTGCTCAGCTCCTATGCGTCAACTGAGCTACCACGATTTCAGATATTTTTATTATTTCCTTATTCTTTTTTTGCTCTCGTATATATCTTTATCTCCTTTTTTGCCCTCCAATATATAAAGAGGTAAACAATTAAAAGGAAAAGTATATTAAGGTAAACTATAGATAAAGACATATAGGAAGGCAAAAAAGAGAGTAAGAAAGTGAGAATAATAAAATTATATATATATATATATATATATATATATATATATATATATATATAATTGGGATAGGATCCATTGACACCGGTGTCAAATTTTGAAATTTGACACCAAATCATAACCGTTGATTGGCGAAAATCAACGGTTGAGATTTGGTGTGAAATTTTAAATTTTAACACCGGTGTCAAAGGATCCTGCCTATATATATATATATATATATATATATATATATATATATATATATATGTATATATATATATATATATAGAGGCAGGATCATTTGACACTAGTGTCAAATTTGAAGTTTGACACCTCATGATGAGTAAGCATGTGTAACCATTGATCTTTTTTGATCTAACAGCTCTCAGATAAGGTGTCAAACTTCAAATTTGACACCGGTGTCAAATGGTAATCCTGCCTCATATATATATATATATATATACTTTGCAATGGCTGCCACTAAGACATTGTTTTTAAAATAAAGTGGATACTTTGCAATGGCTGCCACTAAGACATTCTTTCTAAAATAAAGTGGGACCCACTAATGCAAGTATAAAAAAAGTATTTGCCTATGCATTCCTGAAATACATTCTATGTGGCAGAAAATTCTTTTTGAAATAAAAGTAGAAATAGTTATATATATATATATATATATATATATATATATATATATATATATATTAAAAGAAATTAAAAGGGTGGGAAAAAAAAGTTGAGAAATGGGAAGAGAGATAAAGAAAAAGAAGGGGAAAATAAGGAGACGAGGGAGATGAAGAGGAAAAGAACTAAAAATAGACTACTTGGAATATAGGAATAACAATGGATCTAACCCTTCATAATTCTTATAGTTTTTCTCAATTCTGACGACTTTTGTCCTAAGATACACAGTCAACTAACCTCACACCGTCAACTAATCTATATCTCACTCCATCTAAAAAAACCCACTTATAGTACAATATATTAGCAATTTACATACGTGCCTAAAAAACACTTTACTTACCCAAATAGGCCACAAAAGAATGACATAAAAACCACCCTCCAAGTTAGCTTTGGTCTGTTCTTCCTGTAAAAAATAATAAAGGAGAAACCATTTTAGCCTAGCTAGTAATTAATATTGTACACCTGTATTCAGGTAATTTTATAGTAAAAAAATTAGGAACAAAATGAAGTTGTGGGGATATGGACCTTTCAAGAATAAGAGCAAGTGGAACAGTGCATGCTGCTGCAAAAATGAGACGGTAAGCGGTAACTACTCTAACGCTCATTCCATCGTTTATGGCAAGCTTGTAGAGCACATTCCCGGTAGCAAGTACAATCTGCACCACCAACATCAAGAGGGCTGGCTTCAACCCATGCATTACTTTCCTTATATCTCTCATTTTTTGTGTATTCTTATTATAACTTGCTGCTGCAAAAGGGTTTGTGATTGAAGAAAATAAAGAACGATATGGAGTTATGGAAGTTGCATCCCAGCGATGGTTTGTTTATATAAAGAAATGTGCACTGTAGAGCAGAGATTTCCAAATTCAATGAAGCACGCTTTTATTCCAAGTCGGTCAATCTGCGATACATGTGTCTTGCAATTAAGGTTGTACAATCAAGATTGTGCTCTCATAGCATTTCAGGTTAGAGCCTCAAGAGTCAAGATCATGTCCGCCAACAAGTCAAACTTTGTTTCTTTAGATCTAACATTATTGGCCTAGCGTTAGGACTACGGCGGAGACACGACACTGGTAAATTTGAATAAGCTTTTTTAAAAATAGCTTGTTTTATGATATAGCTTATTTTCATATCTTCTTTTTCTAAAAAAAGAAATAATTACTCCTTTTAATTAATAAAAAATATTTTTCTATATTTTAGTAATTTATCTAATTATCTTAAAAAAATATTTTTCTATATTTTTTATCAAAAAATATTTTTTTCTTTCAAAAACACAAACAAATTCATGATTAATATTCACTGTTGGATTTATGAATATGTTAAAAAAATTCATTTTCCATCAGATAACAAATCAATACGACAAAAAAAAAAAAAATAAATAAAAATGCCTCTACAATAACATTTGTAGATTATGGGCGTATTAGATTGACTAGTTGAATACTTGTGTGACTCCGTTTGGCAGTCCCACTCTGAGTATGGATTACCCAAGATTGAATCTCAATTAAGTGCGGCCATTCATTGAATCTTACTTAGATTTTCTCTCATGCATTTCTTCTCGAAAAAGTATGCATGGCAGCCTTTCTTTTTTTTCTTTTTTGAAAAAAGTAAAGTGGATTATCACGAACTTAGATTAATAAATGACCGATTTTGAACCTAGATAGTATTGCTGACAT